>BJCM01067020.1:0-10748 GCA_018326385.1 Flaveria bidentis | reverse complement strand
GTGAATTGGATTGGAACTGATTCAAACCCTGCTGATATGATGACTAAGGCACTGCCTGGATCAAAGTTTAAGTTTTGTGTTGATTGCTTAAGGCTTGGTTGAGTTTAAACCAAGACTTAGGTGGAGATTGTTAAGTAAAGTCATGTTTTAAACATGAGGGACTAGTTTTGACAATGTTACATAGTTGTATGTTAGTATAAAAGGGTGAATTAGTTAATTGGTAGTTAGTCAGAGAAAAATTTCTTCCGAAGCATGATTTCTTCCGAAATCTGTTGTAGTTCAAATTGATTGTTCATATTGATTCTTGATGTTCTTAATAAAATTTATTTCAATCTTTAGTTGATCAATTGGTGTGTTTTACATAACATATTCTTTCTGCAATCAAATACTTTTGTATCCTTACATCCAAAGTTTTTATTGAGTTATGTATCAATTTAATCTTCTTTTCCGATCAATTTATTATGTTGCTTTTGTTTATTTAGCGTCAAATTTAGAAACACGTGTCCACTAGCAGATATTGATGTGGAACTAACAACGCAACCGGGAGACTTTGAAAAAATAAATGTTTTTTTAAGTTCTAAATTATTTCTTTATTTGCTGCATAATATCAATCCATAAATTAAATTTATAAATTCAAAGTTGGAAGAAACTGCATTTTATTATATTTTTAAACCTGCTTACATCTTTAATTTGGAAGTTTAATTTTCACATCCTTTCCATTTTTATCCTTTCCATTTTTTAGTTTTATATCCCTTTTTATATATTTTAAATGACACACAACATTTATTTTTATTACCTTAAACTTTTCTATCATTTATTTGTTCATCTTCAAATTTTATCAATCTTGATATGTATTCTAAATCAAAATTATATTGCCGTTACTTTTGATTGAAAGTCAATTTCATAATATATCAATCAATTCCTTATTTTTTATTCATATTTACCCATATTATACACTTTTATATACAATAAAATAACTTCCATAATAAAATCTGAATTGTCACTTATAAATTAATTATGAAACCGTATAACTTTAAATTATTCAATTCTAACTTTAACCTGCTTAAGTTGTTTTTGAAAGGTAAAAGCTTACATACATTCCTCTAATATTATACCTTTAATCTTTGTTTGGGTTCTTTGAATCAAAGTTGTTCATGGCTCCATCCAGTATTACTTTGTTCAAGGACTTGAGTGTTTTAATGCAAGAATATACTTTGAAGGTCCGCATTATCCGACTTTATATAATGTATTATATTTTGATTTATAATGTAATCTGTACAGGTTCATTGAAAAATCAAAAGATTAGATGTCTTCATCTCAATCTAGGTTTACTTCATCCGTCATTACATCCACTACGGATGACGACTTTCTTTAGAATAATGACCTCTACACGATTGGCAAGATTCATGATACTAAAACAATATTCTTATTATGTAAAAAATTCTAAGACAAAACTATCAAATATCAACATCTTATATTTCAACCTCTAAATACTTTTGTATGCTTACATCCAAAGTTTTTTATTATTTCCAAAAACATATTCAAAGATCTATAAGATTACTTATTTTATCTATAATATTACTTATCTTTCTTTTATCTAACTGTTACAAGTGATATTTTACAATAATGTTTATGCTTATTATGTTGTTCAACAAAGTTAATAAAAATATGTTTTATTCTCATAAACCGTGTAGTATACGGGAACTAAACTAGTTACATATAATAAAAGAAGGTTTTTTTAAAACACGTGTTATCATTTTAGTATATCAAATGACACGTGTTATTATTTTAGCATATAAAAAATTGTTTTCTGTTTCTCTCTCATAATAAATACAAAAAAGAATAAAAGCAATTAATTTTACTTCTCTTTTAACTAAAATATGTTTAAAAATATATTTATATTTTTGTTTTTTTTATCTCTCATATTAAGTGATAATTATTGTAAATAAGTAAATTAAACTATTAAACTTTAAAATATAAATGTATTTAATAATTTATTAATACATATTAAATATAGAGTAATAATTTTAATTCATTATGTGTTATAACTTTTAAATATTCATTATATTTTTATTTTGTTCAATGGATATAAACATTTATAAAATAAAATATTCATAAAAGTAATGATTTTAATATGTTTTATTTATTCCACCCATGTAATACATGGGCTCTAATCTAATTGCAATATACAAAATACAATTAAAGGTTTGTTTGTAAAGCAGGTAGAGTGTTAAAATTAAAATTTCAGTGAAAGAAACATATAAATCATTTCCTAAACAAGAAACTAGATCATCCATTAAATATAAATAAAGTATACGAGTATTTTCTTTCCGTCATAATTATCTAGAAACTATATATTAGAACATAAACGTACTGTTTTGCTACTATATATCACTTACATCTTATCGAGTTTATTATATGGTTTATTCTGTACTATGTAATTAAATTACAATGGTTATAAAAACAATAACTATTTATATATATTTATGGATTGTTATAATATTTAAAAAAGATCATAAATACATCGATGTCTATGTTATTCAAGTTTTTACTTGTATAATTATGAAGTACAACACATTATTGAAGTATACAAAATCATGGAACTTTTTTATTTTGTATTTATATGTAAAAATTTTAGGGCGTATATTTTTCCTGAATTAACTTTTTATATATCTACTTTTCGCTTACAGTATTAATATTTTATTTACACATATATTACACAACATATATCTTCGACATCTAACACAAATATTTGTATTAATTATGCATGTATTCATGTCTGTTTTATTGTTCAAACATCGTTTATATGTAATGTTCATTGGAATATATATACACACACATAAATATTTTATCTCTCTCTATATAAATATATAATTATTTGTGTAAACATCAGCTAATAGGTCATGACAATACAAAGATGGGTTAAAATATATGATTGTGTCACGCTTTTGAGGTTGACTATTGAAATAAATATAAGTTTCAAACTCATAATCAGTAATTTTACTATTAGAAAAACTTATAAAGCAATAAGTGAATTATGTTGACTTCTTGGTTATTTGATGAGCTTTTCACGTTTGATCGAGTAAAAGTAGTCGTGGTCAGAATAATTGAATCCATTAATTCCCAATTTTTTTTCATAATGTGATGTTATGATTGTTATCGGCTTTTGAATTTTGATTAGCGTGTGGAAAGAACTTGTGGACACAATTAGGCGACTAGTGGAATCCATAATATCAATTTATTTGGGTACCGCTTAATTCGAATTTTATTATCATATATAAAAGGGACTAAAGGCACTATATTAGATTGGTTTATCAATGTGTTTTATATCCGCTCTATTACGCACAAATTATTTAGTAAATTCATCAAAGAGCTTTTGGCTTAATGGTATCAATGGGTATTGTAATTTTTTTAAAATATTAAATGTTCAAATCTTATAGTAAACAAATAATGTAAAAAGTCCTTAGAAAATTATTTGGTAAATGCATTGATCGTGTTAATTATATATATTGCTTTTATGTGTTTTTATATTTTATACCTTTGAGGAGAAAAAAAGATAAAAGTACAGAATTAAGCTAAAGAGAAGAAAATATACATTAATGACCCACAAGTCAGAATTCATGTTGCTTTTTCACATTATTGTTGCCATGTTATATGAGTTTAAGTTCTGATCTTAATAGAAATATTTTGGGTTTAATATTTATGTAGTCATACTTAGGAAAAGATGGATTCATTTTTTAATTATAGTTATACAACGAAAAAAGAAGTATACATTGAGGCATTGAGCTAAGAAAAAAGTTTGAGCTAATAATTCATGTTAGGTTGGCCCATTGGAGCGAAAATCAAGTGAACTGAAAAGAAAATGGGCCGCACTGTTTATATTTGAAAGTGGGCTTTTTTTTGGGTTTAGCGGTTGGGCTGCACAAAGAAATCGAGTTACTAAATGAATAAAATAGAAACACTAGAGGTCTAGAGTGAGTGACTGCAAGACAGCAGTTTTTAGTTTTCAGGATATCGAGTTACTAAATGAATTAAAAAACCAATGACATCACATTTAGTTTAAATCCTACAAGACATAAGTGTATTCTGTAAAAATTAGAAATTAGATTAGAGTTGTTCTAAAAGATCACATTTAGTGTATTCTATTTACTGTTTAGGTAAATTACACATTCTCTTAATTTGAATCACTTGATTTTCTCTTCCCTCTCTTTTAATAATCATCACAAATCCAAGAAAATTATGTACAATCAAGAAACAATGATCAAGTAATGGGGATGACCAAGAATGAGTGACGATGAAGAAACAAGAAACAGTATGCCAAAATCGAAGCACGTGAACAACATAAAGAGATGCTTCTGTTTGTGTGCAATCGGTGTAGGTTTTGTTGGTTACGCCTTGGTATCGAGTCTGATTCTGCAATTGATTTATGTTAGGGTTGCTTAAAGTGTTTTATAAAATGAATATACTCTAGAAAAAATAAGCTTGAAATATATGGGGAGTCCAAGTTTATATCTATAAAGTATTGTTTTGATTGCTTGTTATGTTTGGCTATGTGTTCAAGTTGTTAAATATACCAACTACATGCTTGAGCTTACATAAAAAAAATCCTTTAAATTGGGTTCAATATTAACCAACGTGTAAAAAACGGACTTCTTGCTTTCTCGAACTTGAGCTCGTGGTACTTAAATTGAGTTCAACAGTAGATATTCGTGTTTGTTTTTTTACTGACACCTAATATACTTGTATTAGAGCATTCACAATGATTCTTTTATTTTTATCCATATAATTATATTAAAACTCAGTATATTTTCTCTCTTCATTTCAATACCCTTATCATTACTTTTTTTATTCACTCACAATCACTTTAAAAAATATTAAAAAAATTATAAGAATTAAACAGTGATTTTTCAAATATATCAATCCATAATAATATTTTCTTTTTTTTTCATTCACAACCACTCTCTTGCACCATCAAATCTGCAAAATGCAGGATACCAACACTCATCGGTTGGTTAGAATATTTCAACATATACCATTAGAAAAAATCTTTTTAGAGACAAATCTATATTTCATATTAGTTTTCACTATTATTGTTTATGTAGTGTGATCCTTTTAAAATTTCTATTGTATCTTAAAAACACCATAAATTTTTATTATATCTTTAAAAAACTATTCAATGGGTGCCCATGGACGTGTGACAGATCACGCAACAACAAATGGAAAGCCACACCTTCAGTTTTCACTATTATACTTTTGGTTGTTAAAAAGAAGTGAATTATATATTATATGTTATATTATATTATATTATTTATCTACTCTAATAATATAAAATTTTGACTTGCCACTTGTTACAATATTAAACCTCCTAAGTTTAATTTTTTTCGTTTCTCTCATGTTAAATATTTACATTAAATACTACTTATATTATTTAATTCCTATTAAGATTAAAATAATTTTTAATCAATTAAGAAAGAGTTCTTTTATTAAATGTATTTTCTAAAGAAATAATCTTTTATATAACATAAGTCATTATTTTAAAACATAAAATATAAAAAAATATTTAAAATCAGTGTTTTTAGAAATTAAATTTTTTATGAACCATAAAAAATTTAAATTCAAATCTATAGTAAGAAAATTTTTGAATATGACATTTTTAAAACGCTTTAATTTAGAATGAAAGTTTTAATTTTTTTTAGATATGAAAAATTAAAACAAAAGTTCAAAGAAAATAATATCATTGTTATATTTCTTATAGAAATTTCATCATATCATATTTTAAAATACCATATTATAATTAATAATTTTTTATTACCAAATATTTAATATTTTATTTATTCAACCTGTGTGATACACGGGATACTAACATAGTATATAATATACAGATTCCGTCATTTTAAACACATCATTGTAATCGTATCTCAAACTCATATATTGTAATGTTTTTTCTACACATTTGTAATAGTTAAGACAAAAAATAATTACATAAGTGTTATCATGATTTTATAACATCCATAAACATCATTTAATGAATCGTAATATTTAGGTGTTTTGAGATCATATTTAGTCTAAATTCACATCAGCATAATTTTCAGACTCGTTAAATTTTGAACCTTAAATGATTGAATGACTCTTTAGAAAAGGTCTATCCCGTCCAAGTTTACATCAAAGTTCGAATCATCATATCTATAACGACGTTATAGTGTACACAACCTTCTAATATACAATCCTATATACACTCTAGCCAAAGAAAACATATTGTTTGGACTTCCAGGAATAGACGTCATGGTATTAGCGTTAAAACCCTAACATGATGTTCAATAGATTTTATGTTTGTACTTTATGACTGCACCAACCCATTGTATCGACCAATGGATAACTCTAATGAGTGAGCATTGCTTCTTACTAGCGAGTGTGCTAAAAAGTGACATATCCAGAGTGGTTTGCAATGTTGTTCCAGTCTTCCGATATGAACATTGATGGAATAACAATCCATTGAGCCACAAGTTGTGAATAACATATCTCTTATGAATAACGTATATCATCTGACTGAAATTTTATACAACTCCAACAATTTAAAAACTATCGTTTCATCATGCTAAAATAACTTCTTTATATCGGGATCTAAACTATCACCTCTTTGAAAAAAGAAAAACATTTTACCATTAGAATGTCCCGTTAGATTAAAAAAATATAGATTATTTTTTCTTCTTGATTCTCAATGAAAGGCAACAAATGAAGTAAATAAAAGCACACATAACAGGCATGTAGTCTGGTCTTGGTTGTGAACCAGAAGACAGTTGTTGTGGTTGGATCATCCTAGTATATGTTCATGAACCACTTTAATGGTCTGCTATATTTACCACAGCTTACAGCCTTTAATTTCTTCATCTGTTCTCAACAGCTCCCTATTCATTTTACATGTTTTTTTTTCATTAATAATAAACATATGAATTAAATGCTCAATATATACCGAATAAAAGCATGAATACGATTACAATATTAACAACCCAAGGAATTGAATTCCAACTTTATAAATCAAACTGTAGGTTAGTAGAGTCTATGGTGTGACATAGATCAAGAGATTATGGTATTTGTTGAAGTCATTGCAAACAATTTGAAAAAACAGATAGATACAAATGCAGTAAACACTACACAGTATACAGATCTATCTGATCAATCTATCTGCAACTAAAGAACCAGTGTCCATGGTGGTTTTTGATTCTTGCAGATGAAAAGATGTTGACTTTACAGTCAAATCCAAAACCCTTTTGACTGAAGTTTAATTTGGGGAAAAATAATGTTAAGGGCCCATTTTCATTCTCTCTTTCTCCCCAATCATTCATCTACTCATAACCCACAAAAATATAGACAAAAAGAAGCTAGATTCTGAGTGATCCTTTCCATTATTCAATCCCTATTTTCAATTAATTTAAACCAAAAGCCATTGAAGCAAAGGTGAACCTCTTTTTATATGGATCTTTATTCGGATCCCCGAGTTTTTGCTCTCAAGATCATACATTCATACCCGATTGAGATGAGGCTAAATTGGGCTGTTTTCTACATCTGTTTGGTGATTCATTTGTTTCAATGTTCATCAAGTAGTGATCAACAAGCACTTTTATCGCTTAAATCATCGATCGATCCATCGAATTCTCTTCAATGGAATGGCACTGATTTCTGCAAATGGGAAGGCGTTAAAGAATGCTTAAACAACAGAGTCTCAAAACTTGTTCTTGAAAACTTGAACTTGAGTGGCACATTGGACCCAAAAACTCTTGCTCAATTAGATCAAATTCGAGTTTTGAGCCTCAAACAAAACTCAATCTCCGGCGAAATCCCACCCCTTTCTGCATTAACAAACCTCAAATCACTCTACCTTTCTCACAACAACTTCTCCGGCGATTTTCCGGCGACCCTCACTGCCCTCCACCGCCTCAAAACCATCGTCCTCTCCGGCAACAATCTCTCCGGCGACATACCACAATCCATCCTCAATGTAAAAAGATTATACAGCCTTTACTTAGATAACAACAGATTCACCGGAAAAATCCCACCTTTGAATCAAACAACCCTGAGATTCTTGAATCTGTCAAACAACCAACTCTCCGGCGAAATTCCGGCGACCCCTGTTTTACTCCGATTCAACTCAACGTCATTCACAGGTAATGTTGACTTATGCGGTGCTGAGTTCAACATCCCATGTAGCTCACCTCCATCTCCGTCGTCTTCTCCGGCGAATCCTCACCGGAAATCCCACCATCGCCGGAAAATTAAAACTCTTAATATCGTCATAATAGCAAGTTCTGTAAGTGGGTTTTTGTTATTATGCATATTAATCGCATTATCAACCATCTGTTACAAAAGGGGTAGAAACAAGTCGCCGGAGGTGGGTGTAAAATCAGCACAATCACAATCACAATCACCAACACCGGCGGTGGGTGGTGGTGGTGGTGGTGGCGACGGCGGTGCGGCGGCGAAGCTGGTGTTTATCTCCGGCGGTGGGTCGGCGGAGTTGAGTTACAGTTTGGAGGATTTGCTGAAGGCGTCGGCGGAGACGATGGGAAGAGGGGCGGTGGGGAGTACGTACAAGGCGGTGATGGAGTCGGGGGCTAGTGTTACGGTGAAACGCTTGAGGGACGCGGGGTATCCGACGGTGGAGGAGTTTCGGAGACACGTGGAGGTCATCGGACGGTTGAGGCACCCGAATTTGGTGGCTGTGAGGGCGTATTTTCATGCCAAGGAGGAACGGGTGCTTGTGTATGATTATTTCCCCAATGGGAGCTTGTTTTCGCTTATTCACGGTACGTTTCATGTTTTATTTTTATTTGACTCATTATGTTATACACAGATTGAAATAATGAAAATTATATTTAAAACATATGAAACTCTAACTCTGTAAGTATGAGATTGTGAGTTAGTAAAATATAGATAAAATTGTGATTTAGAGCTGTCTTATAGTGGATAATTGTTTATTATAATTGTGTTTGACTTAGTAATATTCATATTTCTTAAAAAGTTTGTTCAAAAAGATAAGATGGTTAAAGTGTTTATATTTTAATTAGCTTTAGTAAACCCGTGTATTACACGGGTTGAATAAATAAAATATTAATATAATAATATTTATTAATTATAAAATAGTATTCTAATATAATAAAACAGTAAGATCAACTTTTTAAAATTTCATTTTTAAACTTTTTTCCAAAAAATAAACATAACAAACCGTATAAAAATGTCATTTTAAAAACTTTCATATTATAGCTCTCAAATTTGACTCTTTTTTGTTTTAAAAAAACAACTTTTTGAAAATACCAATTTTAAAAATTTTCGTATTTTTGAAAATGTTTTATGTTTTAGAAAAATTTAGTATTTTATAAAAAAAATATTTATTTAGAAATAACATTAATAAAAAAATTATTTCTTAATTTATGAAACCTAAAAAGTGTTAAAGGATATTATTAGTAATTAAGGTAGATATTTAATAGAAGAGATAGACCTAAAAAGTATTAACAAATTATTTCTTAATTTATGAAACCTAAAAAGTATTAAGAATATTTCTTAATTTATGAAACCGAAAAATTATTTCTTAATTAAAGTGTTAAAGATATTTAATGAAACCTAAAAAGTGTTAAAAAAATTGGTAAAAATGATTGTGGTGATGTCATATATAATCCCAAGATAATTTTTTATTAAAATAGATAGATAGTGATTAGCTAGAAATTAAGTTTAATTTAACATACTCTAACTAAAAAATTGTTAATGAAACATTTTATTAATATTTTAAAAAAAATTGATTAACATAATAATAACTTGATATTTATTAGGAAAACTGCATTTATAATTTTTATTATAGTGAGGATATATGTCTAAATCTTAGGTGGAACCTAGATGGACATATTAAAAAATTACAATGTGTCTCATACAGATATTGATTTATTGGTATAGATTTATTTAACTCGTGTGGTGGAATGAGAAAATGGATTAAAAAATAATAAAACAAAGCATTTGTCAAAGGAAATATGTATATATTAGAGTATATTTGAAATTTAATGTAATATAATTTAAATATAAAATGGGGAAGTATGCCGAAAACTTTGAATATTTGATATGAAAGAAGATTTGGGGCGATCATCTCATTCTAGACACCGACAGCATTCCTTTTATATTCCTTCAATTACATTATTTAAACCTTCTTTTTTTAATAATTCATATATTTTCTTCTCTTACGAAAATCCGTACATTGTGCATACACAAGCACATACATGTTGAACATTTTGTTTTTAAATGGGTAGATATCAAAAAAACTTGAAAAAGAATAAGAAAAGAAGGCATGACTATGTAAAATTATATTTCACAAGTCGGTATAAAATTTATACTGAGATTATTATTGTATTAAAAAAAGTAATAAAACTATACTTACTTTATAATAATTCAAATATACACAATTACTAGGCCGTTGTCTAAGTTTTTTAAATTGACAACTTGAACTCTTAGGTCCTCTAACTGTTCGATTTAACCCCTTTAACCATGTGAATTTTCAAGTTTAACAGACAAAACTTCTATATTAAACATTTAATTTTTAATGTTTCGACTTGACCTCCCATGCTATAGGTAATATACTTTTTTTACCTATCAATTTTTTAGTAAATTGATTTTGTTAAACAACTTACGTTTTTTTCTTGTTTTTTTTTTTTTATTATTATTATTATTATTATTATTATTATTATTATTATTATTATTATTATTATTAT
>BJCM01067010.1:0-11403 GCA_018326385.1 Flaveria bidentis | reverse complement strand
GGAAGACCGACCTAGAAAGTGACTAGCACCGATGCCTATGTTCAAAAAACGAGTGAAAAAGAAATTAATGAATTTTATAGGAACGAATGGGAAATTTAAAGATATCAAACGTTCTTGTATAGAAGTTATGGTTCTTTACTTGCATTAGTTGAAAAGAATTATGTAGATACACTTAATGCTCTTACCCTCCTGCTATTCTTTTAGCTATTATCTAACTATTTGACTGCAGGACCATAGCTTTTGATGATGATCATTGTGAAAGAGCAAATAACCCAAAAGAATTACATTATTAATAACATTTATATTTAGTAAAGGAGAGGGAGGGTGGGGGGTAGGGTAACTGTATGCACAAGTTCAGTAACACAGTTCAAACCTAGAATTTTACTCAGTCAAGATAGTATAGAACTATAGGAATAGGAGGTAAAAAAATTTTTACTTCCCTTTGTGTTTTAAATTTGATAATTTGTTTATGCAGATGATGGTGAATCTCTGATCATGTTTGCATTTTATATCAGGTATAGTAATTTGACTTAACATTTTACTATAGGATTTCAATGTAGTATTTTGTTATCATTATCCTGGTTTAACATACAAGTAAATCTGATCAAATACGTCGGTTATGGTCAGGTATTTACACTCTTTAGTTGCTAAATAGCAGATTAATCTATATCAACATGTTGGTGTCATCTTTTATATTAGTGGTCTTGAACAATCTTTATTATTTCATTAATTTCTATCAGGGTCAAATTTTGGCATACCCTCTTGGCTGTCGGCTAGCCAATTTATCAACCCACGTCATGTCCTCAATACAAGACGATATATGCATCACAGAATGTATATTATATAACCATATCTTGTGATATCCTGAAAGTGATGCCACAGGTAGGGCATTTAGTGGACCTTGTAGTTGGTTCATGTCTTAGTCCCACTTGGTTTAAAGATTGCATGGACACCATTAAATTATTGGCATTTTGTTGTCTCGGTTCTTGCTTCGTCCCCCCCACTCGTGAGCCAAAATATTAATCGCCAATTAAAATCATCTTTTACTAAATCTGTACATGCATATTTACGCTATATGACTATATATGATCATGCTTTGTTCTTTACTATTGTCAAACTATAGGATCTTTTGCATATGCATGCATGTTCATATTGAAATGCAGGATTTAGTTGTGCAGTCATATGCATATTCAAACCCTTGCCTGCATAGATGCTTTTTTTATTTGTAACATACATAAACAGAATATGTAAAGTTTGTAATTATAATAAGTTATCTTGTGTAGGGTCAAAGGATATCATTTTATACATCCACATTTCCCTCATGACAAGTTGGTATAAAAAAGGATACTATAATTTATGGCTGTGGAAATAGTCACCCCAAAACAGACAAGTTATGGGAATGGAATTGTGTCTTCTTTCACTTGGTGTTGGGTGGGTCAAGACTCAAGAATTTAAGAAAGGACAAGATCTTTTGCTTAGATTCCATGACATGTAGATCATGGGTCGGTTTGGTTCAGTCATTCGTTAAAACCGAGTTTATAACTGATATTTTGGTTTTAGTTGTTGGTAAACTATTAGGTTTGGTTTCAAACGGTTTAGTTACTTCTTGGGGAGGGTGTAAGTAATATACTATTTATAAAATAATGTAAATGCACAAAATGTTATTTAATAAAAAATATAAAAATTTGTTTAAGCTTGATAGTTTTAGTTATATATACAGACACACACATAGGGACGTGTTCCGCTAGAGTTGCATTAAACACTTGTGTGCATCAATAATTTAATTATATGGTGGTTGATTTTTTACATAACCGTTTTCTATATCGCACTTGAAGCAAAATGTAAAATAAATTATATAGTTGTATTTTTTAATGTATCTTTGGTTCTTAAACAAAAGTCACTCTACATGCATACGCATATACCATATGTGAATACACAACGTTGGAATCGTTTGAATATTTGAGTACCTACCAATCATATATTTTTATGCTTTATAAAGAAAACGATTGTCATGAAATTTAAAAAAGCTAATCAACACAATTTTTTTAATACTATTAATTGACATATGCAAGTCATGTGTGGGTTACACAATCTATACAGGTTCAAGTTAGCAATTAAAATTAAAAAGAGCTATCAAAAATTACTTTGATTGTTTATTTGTTTTATTATAAACATTTGTAACTATATATAAAGAATATAAAATTTTAAAAATGAAATAGGAGTTCTCGAAGCTCTAAAGAGATTCATGGTATTCAAATGTTACCAACCCTATATATATACACACAGGTATACACGTCTATACACACATATACACATATACACATGTATGTGTGTATGTATATATATAATCATAATCATAATTGAGCCGGACAATTCACATCATTATAGAATTCAATCATATCTCGTCTCTTAGATCATCCGGTTAACTTATTTATTCTAGTTTTCCATCTGAAGTTATGATTCGGCTATTTGATTTATATCTTCATCTAAGCTTCACTTATTGTCTTTCTCTCTTTAGAAAAGAAAAGTTCGCTCAACCCCCAACCACATCCCCTTGTTAATTTTAACCTAGGTGAAAAGCCTTCAAATCAAACAGTGAAACAGATAAAGAAGTTTCTTCATCACTTCTGTTTTCTTTCAAGCAGTCAGTACTCTACTCTTTGTAGTTTGTACCTTACGCACATTTATTAGTTTGTGTGCAATAATTGGTTTCATTTTGCTATTATTTAGTATTTCATTTTGTATGTTTGTCAGAGGATTACACGTCTTATATAACACTATACGACCATCTATAGAATAAATATAGGCTTATACGACGTAATCATTATAATATAATTGAGGGGTGTTGATTCAAAACAAGTCTACATTCTGGTATAAATTATGGTACCTTGTCATAATGTAAAATGATTACATATAGAAACAAAACCTACATCTAAACATGCTAGAATAGGAAAGTTGTGTAAAATGATGCATATATAATTGTCTCATGTATGCAAATAGAAATGTGGTGATATTTTGATATTTTTAGTATGTAACTGATTGATTTTATAAAATTGTACGTCAAGTCAAACGATGCATCTTTAAAAGTAAAAAAAATATTTGTTACAAAAATGATAAAGAAGGTTGATAGAAAACTTTTACTATAAGACCATGATAATTGAAGAAGCCTTTGTATATGTTGGAAAAAAAGTGCTAAAAATGAAATTGAAGAAAAACTACCATACCTCAATTCAACAACACAGTTTAGTTAAACTATATACAGTAACAAACACGAATATGATCAGTGATGTACTCGTTTCAAGTGTCTAGCCAAACGTTAAGCTTCTTGTCTGGACCAAATATATTACTACAGCTCAACACATTACCCAAACAAAATGCGTGATCGAACTTTAAGCTTTGTCATGCAATAGTATGCTGGAGTTGGGTCATAGACTATAATCAAACGGTGAGACTAATGCTTCGCCTTGTGTTGTGACATATTTTCATGAGTTGCATATATATACAGTCCCCCTACTAGCAATGTAACAACTACATTGTATCAATATTTGGTACCATTCATGGAACTTCATTGTCTTATGCAATTCTGATAGCTCCCAAACAAACGCAAACAAACGAAATGCGAAGGCAATAAGAATAATGGTGATATCACACGATACCAAGGGCATTAGATATATATGTATTTAATAACAATATACACTATCCTTAATTTTACGGTATGATCCACCGTGGGCCTCAACCCTCAATTTATTGTAATGGATATCATTATACACACCTGGTTACCACTAGACAAAAAACTTATACATCATATGCATTTTTCAAAAGTAAAAGTTGGAAGAGAAAATTAAAATAAAATGATAATAATGGTGAATTTCTGAATAGCAACTTAGCAAGTGCATCTGTTATACATCGATGGCGAAAACTTGAGAATAATGACACGACATGAACCTAACACGGAATATGGGTTTGTGTTTACTTTAAATGGGTTGTGACACCTAAAATTTCATTTTATCTTGTTTACACTTTGCTGAAAATATGTCCAGTGTCGGAAAAATAGCGTTATAACACAACAATATGAAAGGAGATATAAAGAGAGAAATGAGATGTGTAATTATTGATTAGATCTCTATAAAATCTATTAATACTAATAAAATAAGATTTTGTGTGTCACTTGTCACAATTCTAAACTTAGTAAATTTTATTTTCTCTTTTCTCTCTCTTAATAAATATCACATTAACTACAAATTATATTATTTAATTCTTTTCCTATTACATATATTTACTTTTTTAAAAAAGATCTTTCTACAAATGCAATTCATAAAGAAATATTTTTTTATAAAATAAGAAATTTTTGCAAAAAGAATTTAAACATTAAAAAACTCAATATATTTTAAAACTTGTGGTTTTTAAAAATAAATTCTTATGAAACAAAAGTAATTAAAATAGTTATAATAAATAAATTATTAAAAATGGCATTTTTAACAATCGTTTGTTATGAAACAATTTGTTTAAAAACCAACTAAATAAACAAATAAATTTAAAATAGGATGTTATTTTATCACTCGTACGTAATATTAATAATATCTTATATTAAAAGACCGTTTTATAATTCATTAATTTTATTAATAACTATTTAATATTTTATTTATTCAACCTGTGTAATATAGGGATGTTAACCTAGTAGAATACATATGAGATATATATGGGAGTGGAAAACTTGTGAAAGGATCCAAATCTATTTTAGGTGTTGATAATCATAATGATATATATTTATAGTGAATTGTCAATTTTTTTCCAATGGTTTGGTTCACATTGCCCATCCAATATAATATTTTTTTGCATTTGGCCCCCAAGGTTTTAGATATGTTAATTCTTTTTATTTAAAACGCTAAACATCTATCATTAAAAGGGTAATTATATATTTCAATATAAAAACAAGATCCAATTTTATGTTTACGTATTATTGTTAAAACTACATTCATGTATTATTGTTTATTCACAAAACTTACATTAGACATTTAGGTTTTCATCTTCAAGTCTTTCATCATCGACTGAATCACGAGATTATCAGTTTCATCGGTTGGGGAACATGATGAAGCTGGTTTGTTCGAATTGTAGGAAACTCGTCGCGAAGGTGTTGCATAATGAAGACCATCACTTCTAGTAATCTCTATTCTATTTTGTGATTTAGTTCCACTTGAGTTGTAGTTATGTAATTAAGGGTTTTCGTTTTAATTTTAAAGGGTAATTTTATCAATTTACATGTTTAACATTTTAAACTAAAAGATTTCACATTCTCAAATGAAAATGATAATTTTGTAAAAACCTTGAGGAGTTAGATGCAAAAAAAACATTTTTAGATGAAAATGACAAATGTGACCAAACTAGAATGAGGAAAATGACAATTCTATATATTTATAACACTCCTCTTAGTTATCTTCATACGCTTAGCATGCTGACCTGTTAAAAACTTTGCTATGAAAATCTAGTGGAACAAAACCATGACTAAGAAAAAAAGTAAGCAAAACGTATTATCTCCCTTTGATACTTCTATATAAGCTATATTGCCTTATTACAAACCTTACTAAGAAAACCAAACGTAGCAAAACTTAAAGGAAGTAAAAAAGAGTGCAAAGTATATGATGCCCCTACTTACGTACCCTTCAAGTGACGGATATCAATTTTCTATGAAAGTTGCTCAAAACATGGTAGTTAATGATTTTCACTTGTTCACTTGATGCACAAGTATTTATGTTAATAATGTTGTATGATATTCATGTAGACTTCTGTTGCATTCAATCGTAAACATATACCACAAAATTTTTAATTATGTATTGTGACATTACATCTATATGCAAGATTAACTAAACTTGTTTTGATAGGTTAGTAAATTATAAATCTATATATTTCATACCTTTAAGGCATCAAAATATTTTTGAATAGACACGAGCTATATCTTGCGAATAGCTAGTGAATAACTGGAAATAAGCATTAATGCATCAATTGGAATTAACAATGATACTTCTTAATCAGTGATTTATCAAAGACGATCAGGGTCATTTGCTATATCAGATGATTGTGTGGGGTAATCTTGATAAGTCGGATACTGGTCGGTGGCGTTTTAATTTTAGGCATATGTTTTAATGTTTTGTTTCCATTAATGAGTCAAGTTGTGGGATCATGGGCTTAGTTGGTAGTGTTAGTGTATGCATGGGTGTCCACGTGTTTTGTATTAGTCTATTTAAACTAGTTTGATTATCAATGAAAGGGTCGAAGTATTCCATCAAAATTTTCATATTCCGTTCTATTTTCAATTGTCAAGAAATCTGTGAATCAAAGGATTGAACCAACAGATTGCAACATTTAATGTACTTAGAGATTGAGGTTGTCCATACAATTATACAAACTTTTTCTTCAATCATATGAACTCCTATCAATATTTTCAGGAGATGATGATTTCATCAATATATAATACATATACTTGTAGACCTTATCTTGTTTTTAAATAAAAAGAAATGGACCAACTACATCATACTGGTTTTTCTCTTTTTTAAGAAAGTCACTGAGTCCACTATACCGCACATAACTTGACCATATTAGTCCATGTCCATCTTGCTGACTCAATAGGATACATTCTTGAGGTTTTGATATCAATAATTCCAGCATTTGCAATCATTCACAAACTTTCTTTTTGTTTTGATTAATTATTTATATGCATAAAATTACCAAGGATATGTATCATATGTAAAGATTTTGTTAACAACTATCTTATTCTCACAATCCATATTTTCAGGTTAACATACACTACCTTTCCGTATTTATTTCCAGGTTAATAATATACATTACCTTCTGTATTTCATGGGCAGGAAGAAAATAATAGCACAAAGCAAAAGCAACTAAAGCGAGTTATACTAAGATGACTGTTTTTCAACTATGAAATAAATTAGTTTTTGACTCAGTGCATCAAGTCTTATTTCTTGTTATAAGTTTAGAGATTTTCCATATCAAACTCAAATTAAGATCTTAAAGATCGGGGAGCTTCAACTTTCAACCTTTCGTTTACTGATGGATTGGGTTGGAAGTGCTCGTTGGTGACCAAAGCATATCGTTCGCGCAACCACTTTTGTATTTTGTTTATAGCTTTGTTAGGTTATGCAATAGGAGGGGGCTTGCGCTTGAGTTGAAGTGGTGCTTTTGAAATTTGAGTAGGACTCCTAGGTGATGCGTTCATGGAGGCAACCCGAAGAAAGAACAAAACGAAGGTTAGGTGCTTGTAGAGCAAGGCCATTCAACCTATTTGCAAAATCTATATTGTACCATTTTTTTATTATTGAGATATCATAGTCACCTAGTAAAATTTTATCTATGTATGTTTGATGGTCAAGAGCTAAGCCATAAAAATGTATCACATTACCTTTAAGCACTTAAATGCTTTAGGAAACTCATCAGCTCAATCCTTTTAACAGGATGTTAGGATATCATTAATTTACCATAGGAGAATATATCTTCTTGTAATGAAATATAAGTATTAGTAAAAAATCTTGTGTCACGTAATTTTCTTTATGGCACTTAATTTTATTTTTCTATTCATGCTTTTGTATTAGAGACTTGTTATATCCAACATATTAGAGAATTTAACTCTTTATTATTTGAGACATTCTATATCTTTGGCCAATCATTTCTACTGTATAATCATACCCAGATCTTAGTTATTGATCATCATTTTCATCGTTTCATGTGTTCCGCCGTATTTAAAGCATCACTTACGTCGATTTATTTTGATTTTATATGTTTCTAGACAGGATATTATTAGTGAGATTTTTTTTTTCAGGTAGTTGAGGTTCATTTAGAACCATTATGTATACTATCTTTGTAGAAGACTTTTACACTGGACTTCGACTTTACCATCTTCATATTTGCTTTTTTTATGATTTTCAATTTTGAAATGGACTTGTCTACCACGATTTAGGTTGTCATTATCTACATACTAGAGTTTAAAACATAATCTTTTTCTTATTTTAGGTAAATGCTCCAAATAAATTAGTATGTTTTCATAAAACTTTAGCAATAGAGTGGGAATGATGATTTTCTAATACGTTACAATAAATGTTATGTTGACTTTTTTTTTTTGAAAATGACATCCTGATCTTAATTATTATACGGTTTTAATTTTAAAATGCAATGTTAATAAAATAATTAAGTAAAATAAGAAATTATTTGTTTATTTTTTATCTACAAAAGAATTACACGTAATTTATAAAATTACTTTTTGAAACATATAATCTATTACTATTAATCACTTATACATATTACAAGATCTAATCATCAACCTCTTGTATAGATGGGAGACAACTTACCAACTAAATGTCTCTTTAAGGGCATACAATTACTTTTTTTAGACGATACGTTAATTTAGTTCATTATTACTATATTATCTACTAATGTATTACATGAGTGTAATAAATTTAATATGTTAGAGCCATTAACTTTATAAATATTTTGTATGTTACATGTCATTAGCCATTGATGAAATAAAACTAAAAAATAAAAAAATTATAAAATTATATTTTTTAAGTAAGATATAATAGAAATCATATACTTTTAGGGTGTTTAAATAACTTTATTAGAATAAGAATATTTATAATTTAACAATTTGATTGTTTAGTATTGTATATAAAACTAGCTAGTACGACACCCGCGCTTTGCGGCGGTGTCATCATTTGTAAAGGTGCATATTGAAGACAGTATCACTGATATTATGTGGGTGTTAAAATTTGTAACCGCTGGGTGTATCAATTAACGTAAAATCTAAACTTAAATAAAAGAAAAAACAAAAAAACAAAAATTAATTAAAATATATTCATGTTAACCAACGAGGCTAACTCTCTTTTTTTTGTTTTGCCTATAGTTATAAACCGTGGGTGTATAATTTGTCATATGAATATAAATTGAATTAAAGAAAAATGAAAATAAAACAAATCAAGTAAAAAGTAAATAAGACTAAAAGATTCTTTAGGAGGATAGAAGGTGTTTGAGAAATAGAAAACCACAAACATTTATGATTAATATATAAAAAGAAAAAAACCTTGTAGTTGTATTTTGTAAGTCATATAATAGTTAATTTAAAATAATAATTATCATTTGCAAAATAAAACTAAAAAAAATCTAATAAATTAAATTAATGATGATATGAGTTGTAAACCTAGCTTCAAATGTTGCAAATTACTGTACATCAAGATGGATTTTGTAAAGTTTATAATTATAGAAAAGAGAAACAAGAAATACAAATTTAACCAGAATTCATTACATGTATCCTTTAATCTTTCTTTTATTATATATATACTATGGATTTGCAGTTAATACACTTTCAATTATCCTGTATTTATTTATAGGTTATTGATCTGTGTACAACACATGTTAAATAAGAGATAAAGTGTTAATAAAAAGATATTGATAATGTGATCTAATTAACGGATAAAATAAAGGATCTAATGTCAAGACAAAAAGGTATTCGTAATATAATGTGACTATATTTAATATTAGTTATATCAAAAAAATCATATGACTCGTACACTACAGGCTCAGCCTCACTGTACGTCCCAGTGTTTGTTTGCCTATACATATGACACACTGTGCGTTGAGTATTCCCTAAGGAGTAATACCCATACCATCCATTGGTTCTATCCAGAATTAAAGGTTGTGTAAAACAACAGTTGGGACATATCCATAATAGCAAAATTAGTCTTAAATAATTATACATCATAGAAAACGAGTATGCTTTTCACCTAAAAAGTGAATAAAAGGGTTGTGAAGACTCACCTGGGTTATCTTACTAGTATTCGTACATCAATGTTGGAAGCTCACAACTATATGTAGGGTTTCATCAAAGCAATCCTAATTGCACACTTATCGTTAGTGCTTAAGTCTTTCTTTCTTTCTTTATCTTTAGAACCCTAAATGAAAAAAATATCTTTTATAGATGGATTCAATAAGTGGGCTCCTTACTAGGTTGGTTTGTATCGCTTTTTAACAATATTAACAAATTTATAAAGTTTGATTTAATTGATATTTCATTCATATTCTTTCAAATGAAAATTAAAATTTGAGATGTTGGAAAGTTTAACATGATTTTTTTAAAAATAATATACTTATTGTGATAATATGATGTGGACAAATTATAGCTGGATACCATAGGGAGATCGAAGCTATATGATATGTAAGTTAGTGTTTTATTAATAGGTATAGATATAAATGTATAGATGTATAGATATAAATATAGACACTTGGATCTCTCTATCATTAAAATTCTTTAACTACACTAGTTATCATTTTTTTTAAGTAATTTGCCACACTTAAAAGAAAATGGTTTGTCAGTCTTTTCATTCTTTAGTCAAATGTACATTAGATTTTCTTTAAATTAAAAAAATAAATACAAAAATACAGTTATTGTAATACTAATTTTTGAAAAATAACAAATATAAACTAGTAAGGTGGGACCAATTTATATATAATAAAAAACAATAGACAAAAGGTAAAACAAAAACCCTAAATGTGGGCGATCTCCCTTCCCCTTAACCACTTGATCTTTTTTTGTGTAATCATCGACCTCACCCTCACCATTTTTTAAATATCTAGCTTTTAAAAATGTTAATTTTTTTATACTGGCTAGCAATGATTGTGTAATTTCTCAAGAAAAGAATGATAACGGTGCTTCTCATAAACCCTAAGCTTTTGCAAGAATACATATGTAATTTTATGAGTTCCATCTAGCCAATCAATATGGCTCAAATTAGAGTTCTCAAGCGAGAATTGAAGAAGATAAATCATCGAGTTGCAACTACATCACCATTGAAGCAAAGAGCAAGGATCATGATGACGATGATGGTGTGTGAGAAAGGGAGATCATGTTATGAAGAAAGACTATATTGATCATGTTACACATCATTTAATAGAAAATATGTGTTCAAAAAATATATTAACAGAAAGTATAGTAGCAGATTTTATAGACAACACAAAAAGGGTAACAAACTTCTTACATAAATTGTCACACCCTGACCGACGGCGGAATCATCTGGGCGGACGAATGGGAGACGATTGTTCATAGCTCATGGAACTAATAAGTTTAAGTATTATTAGATATCAATTTTTATAATGAACATTACAAGACAAATAAAACGTTATAAATCAATCAATATACAACCAATAACACAAGATTTTCAATTAATCTAGGTCCAAGTCCTATATGAGCATAAGAAGATCTTCAAGTATCAAACCTGAAACATGTTAAAAATAAAGGGTCAACTATAAAGTTGGTGAGTTCCCATGGTTTAAACACACGCATATATGTATATATAAAAGGGTTACAAGTAGCAATTCATGTCAATGGTTACGAGTTAGCAAGCTTAT
>BJCM01067004.1:0-11713 GCA_018326385.1 Flaveria bidentis | reverse complement strand
TTAAAAGTATCAATTTATTTAGAAATAACCTTAATAAATAAATTTCTTTCTTAATTTATTATATATTAAGAAGTATTAAAATAATTTTATTAGTAATTAAGGTAATTATTTAATAGGACAGAGAGACAGAGAAAAATTGGTGAGAATGATTGTGGTGTTAACACGTGACACCCTTATTTACCCTTTTATTAGAGTAGTAAGAAGTAAGATAAGATAAGATATAAATATGATAAAATAAATTAGGTGTCTTAATAACATACCCCATACATAGTTTTAAGTTATTTTTTTACTTTTATATATATCTTTAAAGTAAATTCAAATTGTTTATCTTTATTATTTTTATTTTATAAAATACTTATTTACAAATTTTATAAATTAATTTATATTAAACTAAAAAGTACTATAACTTAATTAATTTTAAAATATTAAAAAACATTTATTGAATAAATAAATTTTTAAAGCACAATATTTTAAAAATATTAAATTTTACTTACAGTCATAAGCTTTGTTACGGCCCCGTAAATTAAAGTCATTACGGGCCGTAATAATCAATACGGCCCGTAACATTTTATAAATTCACGATTTGATATTTTGCAAACCAATACGGGTCCGTAAGGGTCTTTACGAGCCGTGAAAAATTTTCAAAGGGTGTACGCATAGCACCTGACAAGGTGTTCCTCTATCGCGACCCTTATTACAATTTAAAGCATCATTTTTTCAAATCTTAGAATCTATTAATTGTTCTTTTTAAATATTATTACTTATAAAAAATTAATTTTTTATACTTAAGAAAAATAATAATAAATACAGGCCACGAATCATATGTTGTACGTGTGGAAATTGAAACCATGTTTTCCTATAAATCGCTATTTTGTACCCTGTTAAATTTGAACCATCAAACATTTGTTTGTGATGCACAACACTTAAACACACACAGGAGCCATTATTTATTTTGTTAATTTTTGCTACTCAAAATTATTATTTTAATAAATTTTCCAAAATTGATTAAGAGTATTCACACTAACTTTCCCAATCTAGAGTCGACTCAATCATTTCAGAGTCCCTGAGCAAAGTAAAAATGTAGGGGGTCTTTTTCATTAACTTTAATACATTAATAGTTCATAAATTATCTGCCTAAATTTGATATTTTTAGTAAATTTTTGAAGATCCTTTTATAAACAAACTAAACCAATAACAAAATTTGACCAGTTAGGTGTAAAGCACAATCGAACCAATCTATGTTGTGGGAGCCCTTACCATATCAAATGGATCTCACATCAAATAGGGGCTTGTTAGACAAATATAAAGCTGCACAATACAATTACAATTTACAAACATAGTTTTAGATTCAATTTATGTATTCATATGTAACTAGTTACACATAATGTATGCTAAACAAAGCGTAATAGAATCACTAACAAAGTTACAAAACTATAATCCAGATCTCATACTTTCAATTTGATAATGTCCTCCTTTTTATCAGTGAAAAAAAACCCGAATTTCATGACTTCCTTGCACTGAAATTTCACCAAGTTTGCAATAAGATTCTAGTTAAGTTTAAATTTTCATTCAAATGGAATTAACCATTACACTTATTCTATCATTCCATCATGCCAATCCTTATATCAAAGGTGTGGAAAGATAGAAGAAGCTTTCATATAAGATGAAAAAACCATAAAAACTCTTTAACTGAAAAGTAGATGTAGTTAGCATATGTATTAAATAAACTTATTGATATACTTGAGATACTTCCATCATAGTGACAATACAATTAACTAGATTTTACATGACGATTATCAAATGCAAGAACCACAACAAACTACAACATAAACAAATCCCTATTTGGAGGTAACAAATTAGAACAAAACTGTATTAAGGCTAACCTCAACATCATAACAGATAGAAATAGAGTACCTATGAAGTGCAGAACAATAGCTCGATATGGATTGTGCATCAATTTGCTTCGATAGCTCAATCTTCACAAAACAATAGCTATATCAATAATCATCACAAAAAAGAGGATGCTTTTAAACAAAATAAGCTTGTAATTCGAATGCAAATGAAAAACAACGAAGTGATATTTGAGATCGTTCATTGTTCAAGAAGATGCTAGAGAGCTTTGATTTTGATGTGTTCTGCAATCGTTAATTTTTCTCTCTGTTCCCAACCTAATTAATTTTTATTTAGTTCCTCATCAGTATAGAAGTGATTTAAAATTTGGGGGCCCTATTACGGTGGAGGCCCCTAGTTTGAGTCGAATACTCTTTCAGGCCGCCGGCTCATCCTCATATTTAAATTAAAAACATTATTTTTTTACTAAATCTCAATTAAATAATATTTTTTTAATAATTTTTAATATTTTTATTATTATATTTTCTTTTGTTTTCATTCACAACCACTTTAAGAATATTAAAAAAAATTAAGTGGATTGTACTGTGATTCCCTATATTTCTTCAAATATGGTGAATCATGATACAACCCCCATAAATATTATCACTCATTCACTCACAATCACTAACAATCATCCCTCAAAATATAAAACACACATCCACATAAAAATAAGAAACCTAGTGTGATTGCTCCAAGGACCATAAATTGAAGTTAAATAATGCATTAAATGTCTCACCCACCACCACTAGCACATCCATAGTCGTTATCACCAATGCTTTTAAGGTCTCGTTTCTACGTTGATTTATCGAGGGCACATGAGGCTTGAGAAAATCACCCGAATGCCCTACTATGAGATTTCACCATAAGAACAACCATTTACGGGCTTAAAGATAACATTGGGCCAAGTTGGAGCAGTAACAAACCCAAAAATGTTATATCAGGGTTGGATAATTATTTAACGGTTTATTGGCTACGGTAAAAAAAATAAATTCTTTGGATGTGATTCGGGTCGGGTCGGGTCAGGTTTATTGGCTATACCAAATATAAAAAATAAATATTATTGTTGCTACTTGTCTGCCAACTTGCTGATCAATTTTTTTATCACAAGAGACAATTGACAATTGAAGATGTGCTCCACCACTCCCTACCGACCCGGGAGTCTGCGACGTTTCTATTCACCACTCCACCGGTGGTTTAAGATTAAAGTTCTTTTAATGTTTTAATTTACAAGGTAATGTGTATTGATCAATTGGATAATAAAAGTTGGGATTTAGGGTTAAGAGTATTGGCTTATAGGGTAACAACTTGATGGGTTAAAACTCATGAGTTAATAGAATAATGGTCTAAAATCATTTTAATAAGTTTATTTATTATTATATTTTGTTATAACGTATCAGTTTATACTTATAAAGCTTTTAAAATTTAATATTTTTAGGGTCATTGTTAATAAAAAATTCTCATCGTTTTATGTTTCCAAAATCATGAGAGTCGTAGCTAAAATTTCTTGAGTGTCTAGTCAAAGATATGAGATATACACGACTATAAATTTTTTTCATAGGGGTCATGTGAACCCCAACCACCCATGGTTGGATGACACATTAATGTTAGCAATTCTTCGATCTCTTCTTAGAATGAGCTTTTAGATGTTACAAAAAATCGAGTGTAACTAGTGTGTTATGCAGTGCATCACGACATGTGGATTTTAATAATGTTCATATCGAATGGTGAATACATGACGCAATTGTAATCACATTGTTGCGAAAATGAGTGTTAAGTAACAACGAACTACATTTGAAGAAAAATGTAAAAGCATATTATAGTTAATCCGGCTTAGTTGTGAATAAAATGTGCATCGAAACATAGATAAAAATAATAAAGTCACAATGTCATATTCATAAATTAAGAAAAAACGTTATATTTTTATCAGTTTAAGTGAACATGTGGATGATACTATATCTAACCCAGCTTGGTATGAAAAAAATTTATATCAAAACTTTAACAAAAATAAGCATGTCGCAAATGTATACTCAAAATTTAAGAAAACATTATATTTTAAACGTTATAATATAAAAACAAAATATATCTCAAAGTAATTATATAAGATAAAATATAGAAAAAGGAAAGAGGGCACGTAAGTGGCCCGATGGGATTGTACTCTTTTGTGCTTAGAAAACGTATAAATTACTGTTCACTTAAATACGGTTTACTTTATATATATATATATATATATATATATATATATATATATATATGTATTATGTATGTATATATGTATATATGTATATATGTATATATATGTATGTATATATGTATATAATATACCTATATATCTATATACATATATACGTATATACATACGTATAACTATATATATACGTATAACTATATAGATACGTATATCTATATAGATACGTATATATATATAGATACGTATATATATAGATACGTATATATACGTGTATGTGCATACGTATATGATGAGGATTATACATGATGAATGACGTTTAGAGGTCCGAACAGGGCTGGCAATTTCTGACCTTTTTATGACACGATTAAACTTATTTAATAAATATATTAATTTCTTTTACATTTTTTAGAAGAATTAAAATTAAAAGACTAAACTTTATTATTTCTCATTTTTATTTGTAATCATATAAGAATAATTATAGACATGAGTTATAAGTAGTTAAACAAGTCATTTTTCATGTTTGATACTTATGTTAATTGTGTAATCACTAATAAAACTTATTTGTCAAGCCTTCAGAACTCCTTGTGTCTTGCTTATAATAACTGCTGGTATAAGAGGATCTCGACTAAATAATAAAATAACTGTGTGCATATTAAGTAATATACAAGATCTATGTGTGCATATTAAGTTATATACAAGATCTATATATAGATAATATTATTACCCAACAGAATTCTCTATATAATAGTTTTGCTTCATAGGCCAATTCCTTGTGAGAGGGAGCGTGGGTGAAATAGCATGACCAAGCTCATGGTGATGGTATTTAAAAGATGAACTTCGGTCATTGATTTTCACCCCTTGTGGCTTTTAAGATAACATAAAACAGTTTAAAAGAAAAAAGAAAAAAGAAAAAAAAAGTGTTATATATATATATATATATATATAGCCCTACAAACAACCTAAACGTTCCATCAACTTTTATTACCCTGCTCTATATTTTAAAAATGCATACTACTACAACCATGAATGATGAATCCAAAAAACCTCGTGAACCTAAACAACACCAATCAAGCGGGCTTAAGCAACAACTTACTCAAAGCGTGGACTATCAAGGAGGAAGTAGCGTTGGCGAGGGTGTGGGTCGATGCGATCAATGATCCACAAAGTGCTCACAACCTGTAACTTTGGTTAAACATTCATGACAATTCTCCAACTATATATACACCTTGATGAACCGGCTTATCAAACAGGCTGACAACATATTTAATCCTCTAGTAGTTTTATGGTTATGGTATTAGTAAAACAGTTATGTTTTATTTACTCTATTTTTAAATTTTTTAGTATATATAATAATATAGCAACAACAAGAACAATAATATTTTGCTCACACTCACTAAACTATTACAGTTATACAACTGAACGTAAGCATGAGATACGTGAACAAAACCCTTGCTTAGATGACGCTTATATGGCAACACGTTTAATTTACACTCACTAAACCATTACTGATAACCTAGCTGATAAGGAGTTATATAATTTGAATCAACTTAGAAAACTAACCTAGGATAGCCCACAAGTTCTCAAATGGAATAACTATGCACGATGTTGACAAGTAACTATACATTTAACGTTGGGCTACCAGTATTAAATATCGGTAGTTGGAGAAAAATGTAATTGAAAAATCACCATGAAAAAAATTTGTCATATGTGATTATTATGCACCAACCAACCTGCCTACCACCTACCCATGATGAAACTAAAGAGCATCTACGATTGTTAGTATCACAGGCTGCTGCAGTCTCTCTTCCTTCTCACTTCTCATCTCATTCCCTACAGAAATGGTTCGTGAGTGCAAGGCCAAAAGCTGCGCGTTGCAGATCTTCATTCTGGCTTAATGCTGTCAGCATCTAATTAACGGACCATTAATACGTTGGCACTGAACACGTTAGCGTGGTAAACCCAATCCTAAATGTCTACGCGAAACCAAACACATCCACTTCTTTTCTTTTCAATGTCAACTTCACCCTAATTAAGGAGAATTTAATATTTGCTGGCCTTTTAAAAGGTAATGAAGTAGCATTGTTGAATGGGTAGGATATGGATATAATCTAGCCTATATATATGAACCAACGATTGGAGGCCGGCATGACACTTAGAGCATTCATAACATCACCTCAACGGCTCAACCCTTTTTTTGAGTTATGTGGAAGTTGAAGGTAGCAGAAGGGAACGACCCTTACTTGTTTACCACCAATAATTTTGTTGGAAGGCAGATTTGGGAGTTTGATCCGGATGCTGGAACTCCAGACGAACGTCAAGAGGTTGAAGATGCACGCCAATGTTTTAGAAACAACCGTAGAGAAGGTGTCCATCCATGTGGTGATTTGCTTATGCGGATGCAGGTTAGTTTGGATATTGATCATATGCAAATAAAAAGATTGTTATATGTTTAATAAGTTTATGATATCACAAAGGTGGCAAAACATGTTATTTATCGTGCATGTGTTATAACTTATAACAAATAGGTGGTGTTTGAAAATACAGCTGATGTATATTTATATTAATAATACATGCAGTTGATCAAGGAAAATGGAATCGATTTATTGAGCATATCTCCCGTTAGGTTAGGGGATAATGAGGAAGTGAGTTATGAAATGGTGACGACGTCAGTGAAAAAAGCACTCAGGTTGAACCGTGCTATACAAGCAAAAGATGGTCATTGGCCTGCAGAAAATGCCGGCCCTATGTTTTTCACTCCTCCTCTTGTAAGAAAAATATAGTTACTCGATCTATATGAGGATAGTTAACTCGAACAAAGTTGAGCTCAAACAATTTCGATCGGGCTCAAACTAAATTTAGAGCTTGTTTCATAAATAAGATTGAGGCCAAGCTTAATCAGATTATAAGTTTGTTTATATATATATAAGAATAATAATAAAATAAAACATTAAGTACATAATAAATATCATTATCTTATATATACGTGTGTGTATATACCAAGCTATAACCTCGTGTATTACACGAGTTGAATAAAAAAATACTAAGTATTTATTTATGAAGAGTTAGCAATTGTAAAACAACATTTAAATATAAGATATGATTAAAATTATATATAAGTAAGTACTTTCATTAGTTAATAAAACATTTTCATTATTTTTAAAACTTCCGTTTTAAAAAATTATTGCTTTGAAAAAAAATTCATTTTTTATCAATATCTTTTTGTTTAAACTTTAGGTTTTAATTAACTTTTAAAAAATTTTATTTTGTAAAAAAATGATTTTATACAATATTTTTATTGTTTTAGAAAAGAATCATAGTTAAATTTTTTTTTTTGAAAAAGTGTTATTTTAATCAAAATACATAGTTTTTTATTCAATGAAAAAACATTTTATAAAATTTTTTGATTTAAAAAGGAACTAGATTTAAAATTTAAGAGAGAAAAAATGTTTGGAAATTAGTTATTTGACTTTAAAAAATAATTTAGGCAGGAAAATGGATGTGAGAAAGAATGTGATGATGACACATGTCATCACACATAATCAATTATCAATATTAGATATATTAGAATAGTGTTCATGTAATGCGACGGTGCGATATTTTACATCTGACATTCGTTTCTAATTTTTGTTATTCTTGTAGTAATATAACAAAAATCTATTATATTTTTTCTAAACTAAAATTTAAAACACCATATAAATGGGTTTTGCATGACGATTTGTATAATTACGCATTAACTTATTGTACCTCGTAAAATACAAATCGTTTCAGCTAAAAATTTACACTAAAACATTTAAAAAATACACAGGTTACAAAAAGTGTTTTTCCATAATAGATTAAAATATATAACCGAAATCTTAAAACAAATTAAGTTTTATTGTTTATGGGTAGATAATGTGAAATTTTATATAAGTTACAGTATGTGGGTTATTATGTAACTAACTGTAAATGGTAATATGTAAATAATATTAAAAAAATACTATTTTATCCTTAAAAATGATTGTATCTTATGCATTGAGTAAAATAATTGTTTTTAATCTTATAGTATCTTATAATACCCTTATAATACCCTTGTCATATGCTTTATATATAATATAGATAGTGAAAGGATCACAAGAAAACCATATATTTATGTGAAACCAAAGAAAACCAAGGAAATCAATATTATTATATAATGATGTGTATGTAGCATGCACATGTATGTGTTTGTATTATTATAAATATATAAAAACTATTCATGGATGTGTTTATATATAATTAGTATCATAAATGTATAAAAACTATTCATATAAATAATTAAATAATAAATATATAATAAACAAGCAAGCTAAACGAGCTTTAGACATAGAACTCAAAACGTGTCAGGTACAAGCTCTCTTAATTCCATTTAATGGCCAACGGGTATGAGTTAATAGATGTAATCTATATATCAAGCCTCAAAATATGCGGCGCGGGTGAGGTCAGGTCGGATTATTGGTCAAACTAAGTTCGACCATTCGGATCAAAACTAGGTTATGAGCAAATTGAGTTCGGATCAAAGTGGGTTCAGTGGGTATATTTTTATGGCGGCTAATGGTGACATGTGGCGCTGTGGAGGTGGTGGCAATAGAATATGGGCAGAGGTGGTGCCAACCCATTTGGAGCAGTTTTAACTGGCGGAGCATAGTTAAGACCGGGTGGGGAGTCTCTTTTTTTTCGTTGATAGTGTTAAACTTTATTCCGGTAGTGTAAATTTTTATATAAAACTCGAGTTCACCCCCTAACAAAAATTAATTCTACCCCCACCCCTTTACGGGAGTCTTCAAGCTCCGCCACTGGTTTTAAGTCGGCAATTTTTATAAGATTTACCTGCTTTGACCCATTATTTAATTTAATTACACCCAAATTGACCAAATTCATAATTTGAAGTATTTGCGTCGACACAAATGACCCATATGCAAATTCTTTTTAAGCACAACCCATTTTTCAAAAAGAGTGATGATAGACACCCCTTGCCTGTATACATCATACATGTATAACAATATATATGTATAAGAGAGAATGTAGAAGAGGGAGATAAAGAGGGCTGACCGGGGAAAGAGGAAGCGGATTTGACTGGCTTCCAGCTAGTTTTCTTGCATCAACTTATTACCTGCTTTTCCAAATCTAAATATTTAGCCTCAAATAGTCAGCAAATTAGAATTAGAATCAGTTTTGCAACAACTACCTGATATATTATGACAATAATCACTTCTGCATCACAACTAAGCATCCCACCATGAGAGGGGTTATAGACAAAATATGAGGTCAATTCGCACCTTATGTTGGTCTTCAATTTGCAGCTTATTGCCTTGTATATAAGTGGAGCTATCAACACACATTTAACCAAACAACACAAGACCGAAATGATCCGCTATATCTACAACCATCAAGTAAGAACCATCTCCCTTTAATAAAGACAAATACAATTTAAACATGTACTTATTAGTTTAATAACTATTTCAGACCATAACTCCTTTTTGTTAAATCTACAAAATTTATGATGATTTTGTCAGAATGATGATGGAGGGTGGGGATTTTATATCGAGGGGCACAGCACCATGTTCGGGTCTGCATTAAGCTACATAGCACTAAGGTTGCTAGGAGAAGGACCCAATGATGGAAATGGAGCGGTGGACCGAGGCAGGAAGTGGATACTTGACCATGGTGGTGCAGCCACGATTCCCTCTTGGGGCAAAACTTATCTCTCAGTAAATATTTTCACAAATTAAACATCACAGTAATATATATGACCTGTAAAAATATTTTAAATACTTTTTTCTGCAGGTGCTTGGTGTGTATGAATGGGAAGGGTGTAATCCACTTCCACCAGAATTTTGGCTTTTCCCTGAAGCTTTGCCATATCATCCAGGTACATAAATGATGATATTTTGTATTTAAAACCTACAAAACACACAAATGGAAGCAGGTGTTGGATAAAAATTCATTTATAACAGCTTGAATACTGAATGAATGTAATGTTGTTTGATCTCACTATTTTCCTTACCTGTGACATAGCGAAAATGTGGTGTTATTGTCGGACAACTTATATGCCTATGTCATACTTGTACGGGAGAAAATTCCATGGTCCAATCACTGATCTAGTTTTGCAACTTCGTCAAGAAATTCATCCTATCCCGTACCATGAGATTATTTGGAATGAACAGCGCCATAACTGTTGCAAGGTTGTTAGAACCACCTACTATTTTACTCGTATATATAAATGGTAATAACATCTTAAAAAAATCTTTATCAAATTCTCCAAAAAAGAAAAATAAGATTTAAAAAAAGGGATGCCATGTCACAGCATGTAGTGTTGACTAAGACGGTCACCATTAAGGATGTAAGTTCCTGCTCGTGAAATTACACAAGGTTTGTGAGTGAAGGGTCAATCACCTGTGGTAATTTAGACACATTTACTAATGAATGGGTCAGTTTGGGATATTTTTATATCAAAAGGTCAAATGGTAAAGAGTAAAAACAATAAAATGGTTTAACTTATTGAAAGTCGCCCAAACTACATGTGTTATCAATGCATGCATCTTCTCGAATAAATTTACCAAAAGATTAGATTTGAATTGTAACAATATACCTTTTATAGAACAACTTGAACACTCTAGTTGTTTACAAAACGTGTTACAGAATATGTATAAAATAATTTCAGGACCACCCAGCCCATATAGAAAATTACATGTTTTGACCTATATCCGACCTGCCAACTTTGCCACCTCTAATCACATTTGTAGCACTATTGATTGTGAAGTTTTCATCCAAAAATTTATTTTAAACTTTCTAAAACTCCAGTAGTAGTCGTTGATAACCATAATGAATTTATGCTCATATATGTGTGCTTTTAACTTAGTGCAGAAAGATCTCTATTATCCTCATTCAAAAGTCCAAGATCTTTTATGGGATAGTCTTCATTACCTGAGTGAGCCAATCCTTAAGCATTGGCCATTCACCAAACTAAGAGAAAGAGGACTCAAAAGAGCAGTTGAGCTAATGCGATATGGTGCAAAAGAGAGCAGATATATTACCATTGGATGTGTAGAAAAGGTGCTAGAAGATTTTCCTTTTAACTTTTGACCCATTACCCAGCCGGTAGAACCCGTTAATTTAATCACACACCCACCTATACTAACTTGTTTTTGTTATTCAATGCAGAGCTTGCAAATGATGTGTTGGTGGGCTGAAAACCCAAATGGGGATGAATTCAAGCACCACCTTGCTAGAGTGCCTGATTATTTATGGCTTGCAGAAGATGGGATGAAGATGCAGAGTTTTGGGAGTCAAATATGGGATTGCACACTTGCCACTCAAGCAATAATAGCTAGTAATATGGTTGAAGAATATGGTGATTCATTGAAAAGAGCCCATTTTTTTATCAAAGAATCTCAAATAAAACAAAATCCTTCTGGAGATTTTAGTAAAATGTGTCGACATTTTACTAAAGGGGCGTGGACTTTCTCTGACCAAGATCAAGGTTGGGTTGTCTCAGATTGCACAGCTGAAGCACTAAAGGTGATACTATAAGAAAGTATATAACCACAATCTTCATTATTTTTTTCTATATATATATATACATATACATATACATATATATATATATATATATATATA
>BJCM01067003.1:0-10182 GCA_018326385.1 Flaveria bidentis | reverse complement strand
TTAAGGCATATAACTTAGCAACAACAAACCCAAGAACATAGGATCAAATATATGTGAATCAACTAGCTATCAAGAAGAAATAACAACCAAAACAACACATATGAAACTACCTTTGTAGAGTTTTCAAAAACGTGTGATTTGATGAAGATGATGATGTTCTGGAACGACCAAAACACCAAGGAAAAGTGTCCTCAAGCTTCCATACCCACAAGCATCAAGCAAAGACTTTGTTTGCTAGGATTTCACACCAAAACAAACCAAGAAGGGCTGCTGAACCCTATTCCAGCCATGAGTTTTCTACAAAAATGGAGAGAGCTCTTCACTTTTTGGTTCTTGCATGTATGAGAGGGAGAGAGGGGTGGAGTGTGTGTCTAGTTAAGAGTGTGTTGTTCCAAGACATCAAATGAAACAAAAGGAACCAACCCCTCTAAAGAGGCGGCCGAAACACACTTCAAATTATCTACCAATTATTTTAACTAGTAATTAGAATAAGTTATGTAATTAACCTTTTAATTATGTAACTTATACACACTTTTATTACTTGATGTTATTTAACCAATTTAAATAACATTACAAATAACACCCATGAGCAAAATATCCCTATAAGTTGTTCCATCTCATATGCAACTTATTTAGAAAACCCACTTTTCTAAATTGGTGTAATTATTTAATTGCATGATCATATCATCAATTAAATATTAATTGGTGTTTGCTAAGCTTGTTATTGGGTATGACCCGACTTGGATCATGACGTACTAACCACATCAATGTTCTATGTGTCTTGGGCATAAAGAATCTAACAGGTGGTGCGTATAGTGGTAGGCCGGTTGTAATGATTATTACGGTTCATATTAATCTAAAGGTTGTACATATTTTTGTTAATTTCCATGTATTTACATGGACTTATATTTTTGTAATCTTAACATAGTTTCTGACTTTCTGTTTACCTATTTCAATATGGATAATTTTACCCATGTGGATGCATTATATAGATCCATCCAGACCTGTTATAAATCTTAACATAGTTTTTGTTACACATTTCAACCCATTATCTATTAGCTAACTACCCATTTCAACCCAAATACAAAATACCTTAAACCCATTCCAACCTCTTTCCATGGTTGGGTCAAGATTGGCAGTCATACTAGGTTAGTCATGCTACAAAAACCCATTCTTATTGTGTAGCATTCACATGTGTGTTTTTTTTCCTTTCAAGATCTGGCCCATCAAAGATGATTGGCGAAGGGAGCGACTCACAGGGACATTGCTAGTTAGGTGGCCCTTCCCCTTTTGTTATTGCTAGAATGCCAGTACCACTTCGCTAACCTGTCACTTGTATGATTATCCTATCTCTTGCAAACCTAATGAATATAGCATAAGTTTGTCACATTTGTCTTCATTGGATTGTGAGTCGTGTCATCTAGGACACACACTTGTGTTGTTTTCGATACAAGGAGTGATAACCAAGTTGATTTCTTTTTTCTATTAGTCACGATCCTAGTTGAGCAATTTCACGTTTCTATATTTTGTTACATTAATTAGTGATTATTCTTGTTGCATCTGTGTTTTTATAATGAAACAATGTTTTGAACTTTTAAAATTTATAAAATTTTAGTGATGAAATAAAACCAAGTTTGTCATGCCTAATGTACTTTGAAAAGTGAAAACGCCGTTGAGTATATTTTTCTACATGTTTTGTTGAATGCATGGCTACCTAAGGTATTCGAAGCCAGTCCTCTTTTTTCACTTTGTTTTTGGGTTGATGCTTTTCTCATGTCCTCAACCAGAGAGATCAACCTGCGCCTTTGATGTTAGGCCCCGGCGGAAAGTTTTTCGAAACCGAACTGAATGGAACTGTTACTTTCAAAAATGCTTTCTGAAAAGAAAGAAGGTCCATTTTCCCACGTAGATCATCATTCAAACCAACAATTCTCTTCTCAAAGTAATAGGGAGATCCTTTTCTATACATGACTAACATTCGGTCTTTGTTCTATACTCGAATCAAGCCTTTCGTCATCATCTTCATCCTTCTGGGTGTGTATGTTTCATTCATTGTTTGTTTCCAGGACGAGATAAGTTGGCTTTGAAAGGCCTTAATGTTTCTTTCTAGTTTATTCTCGTCTTTCGGAAAACTACAAATGTTACTTTTCTACTCTTAAACATGTATAGATGACAACTGATTTCACCTTTATTGTCGACAAGAGTCAACTAAACAATGTACTTCCTCTATATTTCCTCTCACACCTACTAAAAGTACAGTCTCCTAATACTATGACTCCTTCGGATCCACCTTTACAAACCTATTAAGTTGCTCTCGCACCACAACTTCACCTATCAATAACCTTAAGACCCACCACTTAACTGTTCTCAATGACTCCTCTAACGATCAGCAGGACTGGCAGGATAACGATTTGTCTATTGCCCAACACAAAGATACACAATTCACTACTAAACCTTATCCGATATATCATAATTTGAATTGTGATAAGTTATCACCTACCTTTTTAGCTTGTTTTGTAAGTTTTCCATCTCTTCCTATTCCTATGACTACAAGAGAGGCTTCACTCCATTTTGGTTGGCATCAAGCAATGATTGTTCTAAGGCTTGTTTAGTTGCTAAACGATATGCTTAGATCCTTAGCATCAATCAAGTGATATATTTTCTATTATTGCTAAAGTGTATAATTTGATAAATTTAATTGTGTGATATAAGAATTTGGCATGACACGTGATAACCTAACCTTACAGTTTTCTATTGGCATTTAGGGTTATATTGCATCTACTTGATAACATAGTAATGACTAGAAATATGATTATTTGTTATTCGACGACTCGACGAGTATAGGATTATTTGCTCAAGCTGTTGCAAACTAAGGATATGAGAAGACTTCGATGTTTTCTTTACATTGAAGTGTTTGTTAGGAAAGAGGGCAGTATCCTTACAAAATTTTTATTAAGATAAAAAGAGGATGGAAAGGATGGAAAGAGGGCAGTATCCTTACAAAATTTAAAATTTTGTAAAATTTTACAAAATTTTACAAGTGCATCCCCCACCCCTTTGGCGTTTTTACCATGGAAAGGGCTGGCGATGAATAGAAACACATAAAAAGGTCATTGTGTCATGCTTACGTCTTTCCGTACGAAGAAATATATTAGGCTTTTATGGTCAATATAAATTGTGCAATTACCCATATGAGTAATGCCTTCATTTTGTAGTGCAAAAATAAATGCTTCAAGCACTAAAGCAGTGGGATAAGTTGCTTCATGGATCATTAGCTGCGGTGAAGCATAAGGTTATCAATTTACCCTATTGCATTAGTACATTCCCCAACCTTTATTAAGAAGCATGAGTTTAAACGACGACCAAATCCTCATTACCATTTGACAGAGTTAGTATTCGAGCTTGAGTCAACCTTCTTTTCAATTCTTGTAACATTTGTTTATAACTATCACCCCATTCAAACTTTATTTCTTTTTTTTATCAGTTTCGTCAACGGTGGGCTAATCTTGAGAACCTAGAAAGTTGTGAATCTCTAATGATGCCTTGGGACGGTTTCATTGCATAACAACTTCTATTTCATTAGGATATGCCATGATTCTTTCAAGGCTAATATCATGTCCCAGAAACTTCATTTCACATAACCATAAGGCGCACATCGAGAACTTAACATGTGATCGTTCTTCCTTTAGCAATTCCAATACCTCTTGATTGTGACAACCATGATCTCCTTTGTGTTTTGGACATATTAGAATGTCGTGAGTAAACACGATCACTAACTGATTTAACATTGGTCGACATACTCGATTCATTAGGTCCTTTAATGTTTTATTTATATTGTTGCATCCTCTCTTGTGTATAAGCATAACACATCCATTTCACTTTTGCAAAATAGATGTCCATTTCATATGAAACATGACCTTGCGCAAATTATATCTATTACAAATGAAATAATTCAAGTGTAGTCTTGTGGATGAAGGTTGCATTATGAAAGAACAAGTAAGTTGCGGATGAGTAAAAAGACTTGTAAGTGTCATCTGTTGTAGAGGAACACTCTTTTATAGAGAAATTACCGTGTCATGAAGGAACAATGAGTTTGTTGCAAGTATCTTCTCATTATGGGAGTAGTCAGTTGCGGATGAACCTATATAAAGCATGAGATCAGTTCTTTTCATTACCCGGTAGCGATCTATTACCAAAGAAGTACATATATTTCTAAGAGTGAGTTACTTTCTAAGGGTGAGTTATTATGAACGGAAATTTCAATACAGAGGCACAATCTATTCTGGATGAACAAAATGGTTTCTAAACTATAATTTAATATTTAAACATGATTGTTATAAAACATCCTTGTCCCACTCAATCAAGCAACTTCATTTTAGGATTTTTCATAGGTGTCCATATGCTTTCATACATTCATATTAACACTAACATGATTGTATGCATACCCGTCTCAAAATCATGAAAACACAAGGTGGGATATACAAGTCACCCGATTTAAGCTTGGAGAAACCCTAAAGCTCGTTAGTGGCGTTCTTATCATTCACAAATCTATAATATAGATTATGATCATAACTTTGTCATTTTAAGCATTTTCTAAATGATTGATGAACATGGTTCCATGCACGAGATCTACATTATGATGTGATTACAAGCATAAAAATCTTACCTTTCATTAGCTTTGACATCTTTCTCTTTAAATTTGTCTCTCTTTTCTTTCTTTTATTATAATACGTAAGGTACAAGAAAAAAAGGTGCTTTGTTGATGGCTCCCATATGGTTATTCCCTTTTAATAGCATTTGCTTCTTTTAGATTTTTACTATAGTTTACTTTTAACCCTGAAAGTTTAATACTTGTCTTTTACTAAATACATGGTTGTTACATCCTGGTGGGATTAACATTTTATCAGGCGTTTGGGACCGAAGCATACCTTATACCAATTCAACACCATTGTTTAACCTTTTCACAAATTGACTTTTTTAGTTTACCATAATGACCTGACATATTAACTGGATTTTTAGTGCATTGGCAAGCATAGGTCGCAATGCTGAGTCAACAAAGTATTTGCACATCTTGAGTACTTATGATCCAGCTTATAGTGAATACTTGAAAGATGTGGAAAGTGAAGACATAAATCTTGCAAATGATCTTGAAAATAGTAGGAGAAGAGACTATTGAGCCATTTTTTTGGATCTACAAAGATATAAAAAGGTTAGTGTTTCATTTTCAACTATCTTGAAATCCCCTTTGTTTGCATTATTTTAGTGGGAAAAAAATATTGTATAACTAATATAACTGTTAAGCTAATTATTTTGTATTCATGTTTTGGATAGCTCTTTAAAAATATATGTGACAACCTTAAAGTCTGACAGGATATGAAATTTAAAATTATTATAATCAAGACATATGATGATATATACAAGTTCTAAACTCCTTTAAGAGTTTAAGCATAGACATATATAGAGTGTAGGTAAATGGGCGTCTAGACAATTTTAGACTCTACTATACAATAGTGACAGAGAGAGATTTCAAAAAACTTGCTTGACTTCTATACAATAGTGACATGTACCAGCTTAGTAGACTGCAAAATGTGAAATATAAATAATAATAAACATTTTAAGAATATATACTATTATTATAATTACTTGAACTTAAGGACACTTGGTCGAGAAAAGATGTATTCTTTTAGCAGTTCTACCATCTAGGAGGGCATACACATAACTTACCTATATAAAAATATTTGTCTCCTTCCATCCTCATTTCTATTGTTATAGACGACCGACTGAGAGGAGGTTGAGGTTATTGAGGCACCTGATGATGTTGAGCTTAGAGCAGGAGTTCTTATGGAAGCTGAGTTTGTTTAGAAAGCTGAGTCTATGGAAGTTAAAGAAGTTACTGTTTAAAAATCAATTGTATCATTGATGAATTAGCTTCAATAAGCTCAGTGTTAAGATGTTTGAATGATTATTGACTGGTTAATTCTTAGATGATTCAAAGGATTAATGGTGTCAAAAGTGGTATTGGTTTTACCAACATTGCTCCACCATTTAATCATGACTACACAAATGATTTCATCATATGAACATGATGATAAAGACATGATGTATGGTATGGGATTTAAGCTTAAAACTTACCAAAAGCATTATCCAAAATGGATTTGACTGTTAACCCATAGAGTTCATGTAATTCTAACACCAATATGAATAATCTTTTGCGGACCTTGGGGTGGTAAAGAATGCGATGGTAGGGATTTGGTAGAAGATTGTAATGGTGAATTAGATAGTGACTATGTGAACTTAAAAAATGATAATATAAAAAACATGTATTAAAAACACAATTTTAGAAGCTTAAAAGATTTTAGTAATGATTATATTTTCAAAGTTATTTCTTGTAGTCATGTGGTTGTGCCTAATGTGTCGCTCGTTGTATCTGTGCTAAATAAGATCCGAAATAATCATGTTTAAAATCAAACTTAAAATCTGAAAAACGGCAAGATTTTACGTATTGTTAAAATAAAAGAAAAGGTAAAAATATGGGACAAGTCAAATCCAACTTAAAAGCTGATTTTAAGAATGAATTTGTATCTAGAGAGGAGCTTGAAATGAAAGTACATATTTTTCAAGGAATCAAATGCTCGATTCATTAACAATAGTTTTTCAGATGTTTCTAATAGTGCAAAACCAAGTGTGTTTAAGAAAGGTTCTTAAAAGACAAGTAGTCCTCCAATGATCAATCTAAGAGAAAACAAAAGGTCAAAGAGTCCAAAAGTGTCCAAGATAAAAAAGTCAGAATCGAATGAACAACTATACACGAAAGCCAAATTTTATGATACGTTTGACGAGTATCATCGACAATTCAAGAGGAAGGTGTGGCAAAGTTGGGATGACAAATAGTGATCGATCTTCATCCATAAGCTGAACGTGCCGGTTAAGTCATTAGAAAAACATGATTTGACCAACCGAGTCAATTTTCATATCCACCAAAACGATGTTGCTATATTTCGGGAAAACAAAGTCATATTGCATGTTACTATTTACATCAATTTAGTTTGCTAAATCGACAACAATTTAATAATCAAAGGATAAACTAAATTAATACATTTTCAAAACAAAATATGTTTTCAGAAACTAAAGTTGTAAATAAAATGAAGGTTATTCTATTTTCATCCAAACAAGAAGCATTTTGTAAATAAAATGAAGGTTTGTCTATTTTCATCCAAACAAGAAACATTTCTGATTGGTTTTAAGTGTAAGGATAAACTTAGTTTCAACAAAATACAGAATTCTAAATAGAGTTGCAGAAATACACAACCGGACTTTGTTTTCTTGAGATTTTCATGGGTGTTCTTTTTAGCTATAGAATATTAAATGTTTTTTGTTGATCAAGTTCATGATTTTGGTTGAAAACCAAATTGATATGAAAATCAAGTGCATTCACAGTGATAAATGGGACAAACAGAATTTTAAATGTTCTTTTTGTGATTCTAAAGGAGTTGGGCAACAATACAGTGCTAGGTAACTCACAAAATGAAATTTGCAACAAGATGCAATCAGACTTTGATTAAAGCAGCTTATATAATGCTATCTGGAGTAAGATTACCTTTGTTTATCTAAGCAGAAGCCGTGAACATTGCATGTTATGCTCAAAATCATGTCATAATTAACAAATGATTGAAAAAGACTCGGATGAAATCTTTTTCAAATATAAAGCTAAGATCAAATATTTTAAAGCTTTTGGATGTTGATGCACATTGTTACACACATACAGCATTAAACCTGAATTTGATAAAAAAGCTGATGTGTGGTTTTGTTGGAAATTCGTTACAAAGGTAGCAAATCGTGTTTATAGTTGAAAGACTAAAATGTTAACACAGACGGGCATGAGAATCAAAGAGTTAAATAGACTGATTTATTATTTAATTGTTTTGATTTGTTTGTTAACGTTTATGCATGTATTATTTCTCCAACTAAAGGTGCGGATGAGATTGACTTCGAATTGGTTATGTGTTGGACATTAAATGTCCGATAATTATTAATATCAATGTTACTATCGAGGTACGAATCAAAGAGTTACACATTGGGCAACAAAAAATAATAACGTGTAATGGTTTTACGTTATGAATCACTAAATATGGTTTAATCATTGGTAATTAATTTAAATAAAAATAATTAACTAAACGAGGTTGAACATTTATTAATTAATCATTACTTGTTTAAATGTATTTTTTAATGGTTTACATAATTTTTAACTAATTAAAGGTTGATTAATAAAACATAAGAGTTTACATGTAATTAAATGTTAATTATATATTAGTTATCAAAACTTTAATGATTAAAAGAAACTAAAAGTAAATATGGGGTCAATTTGTAAAAAGTTTACATATAATAGTAGTCGCCACCATCTCCCCCCTCTAGATCATTGAACAACACCGACACCATAATCCAAAGCTGCTGTCGCCATGTTGCACCATGGTTGTCGTTTGAACATATTTTAGGTAGCAATAGTTGCAAAAGTCGGATCTTTTTATGGTTATGATAATCTAGTGAGATTGTTTTTGTTCCCGAGGTGTAAAGCTTTGAGCTTTAATATAGGTACAATCTTTAACCTATCTATGGTCGATTGATTGTTTATACATGTGCAATATGATGCCTATTTGAGTTTGTTTAATTAGATTAATCGGTAAATGTTTCACTAATGTGATAGTAAAAGTGTATTTTTAGAAACTTTAATTGGTTAAGTTTTAAAACGATACCCAACAATGGTATCAGATGTGAGAAGCCTCTATAACCAAATCATGGACTCAAACTACCGATCAACACAAACCTGAGAGGATTTAGGAATCCATGGTCATTCTAGGTTTCCGCATAAGTCCTAGATCAGTATGAACTCGATAGATATATCATAATGAAAATGTCGACATCCTGAGAGTGGATTTAGATGAACCTGCTAATTCAAATCTACAAATTTGGATCCTGAATCCAAGAAATGGTAGAAAGCCATGGGTTGCAATCTATGTATGATAACCATGTGTAGGATTTGCTTGAACTTCCTCTCACATGTTAGATAGTAGGTGTAATTGGATCTTTAAAAAGAAGTCCAACACGGATAGAGAGGTGCAAAACTACAAAGTACGACTCGTTACTAAATGTTAACTTTAATTGAAGGTGTGGATTATGAGGAAACTTACTTATAAATAGCCAAGCTTAAGTCAATTAGGAGATTGCTTGCCATTTCTACCTATTATGACTATAAGATATGGTAAATGGATGTCAAAAGCATGTTCCTAAATGAACAACTTGTTGAAGATGTCTATATGGTACAACTAGAATGTTTTGATGATCCAAAGAATCCTAATTAGAAGTGCGAATTAAACACATCCATTTATGGCTTAAAAAGCATCTTGAAGTTGTAATCTTTGTCCTGATAAGAAAAACAAAGAGTTTGTGTTTATCAAAAATAAAGATGATTATATGTTTATTAGAAGGTAAATGGGAGCTATATTACTTTTCTAATATTGTTTGTGGTTAACATATTAATTGTTAGATCTAGGAACAATAGATCTAGATTATTTTGTATAGACTTAGAACTTTAATCAATACTTGTAATGAATGATTATAATTCATCATTTTGATGTATGCATTATGTATATAGGTTAACCCATATTTGTGTTGATTTGTGTATAAATACATGTACAACTATTATAATTGGTGAATTATTGAAACTGATCAAGTGTAAGAAACATCTACGGATGAACTGTAACACGTGGTTATTTTTTTAAAAGTCAAAGAAAGAAGAATAAAGTGAATAAAAAGAAATAAAATATATTTTATCCAATTTAAGGGGTAAAAAGTGTCAAAAGGACAAAACTTTGAAAAAGTTGGTGAATAAAGGTGATGGCCGCCCACTCTTGCACATCACCTTTCTGCTTACAAATTCTAGAGAGAGAAAGTGTATGGTTTTCGGGTTTTGAAGAAGAACAAGAAGAAAGATTCTCTCAAAGTAAGAATTCATGGTTTTAAGTGTTCTTAACTGGCCTTGCCTCGGTTGTATGCTTATGTGTGTTGTGTGTGTTCAGTTGTATGTTTTAGTGGTTTCTAGGTGGTTGAACTCAATTTCAAACGAGTTTGGAAGAAGCCATACTCAAGAGCTGCAAAGGTGAGTTCTAGAACCCCTCTTTTACATGT
>BJCM01066998.1:0-24731 GCA_018326385.1 Flaveria bidentis | reverse complement strand
ACAATAGACCTTGTATCTCGTCTTCAAACTTGATACCCATTCCTGCAAGCTGATTAATAATACCCTGAAAAGCATTCAAATGATCAGTAACAGCAGTACCATCATGATATTTCAAGTTTATCAATTGTTTGATCAAGAATAATTTATTGTTTCCGGTCTTTTGAGCATACAATTCCTCAAGCTTGGTCCACAAAGTACGAGCATGAGTCTCCCCACTAATATGGTTCAAAACATTATCATCAACCCACTGGCGAATATAACCACAAACCTTTCTATGCAAAATATTCCATTCTTGCTCTGTTTTATCCTCTGGCTTATCAGTACTAAAAACAGGCATATAATAATCTTTCACATAAAGTAAGTCTTCCATCTTGCCTTTCCAAACATGATATTTAGAACCATTCAAATTAACCATCCTAGTTGTATTAGCATCCATCCTTCAAACAAGTTTCTAAACCCTAAAATCAAGAGCCAATGGCTCTGATACCACTCTATTGGGTAAAATCGGTTTACCTGACCACAAACGGTAACAAAAATGCGGAATTAACCTTCGTTTGGTCAAAACCTCCCCGACCTGTTTGAACCTGTGATGGTGCAAAAATAGCAAGTAGGGTATACCAATCCAAAACAACAAGGAGACAATAATTTTAGCGTGGAAAACCTCTCAAGACGAGAGTAAAAACCACAGGACTACTAGAGCCACTTCAAATTCACTATCACCAAAATAAAGAGCAATACAATGTCCTCTCTAGATACACTAGAGGCATACAATAATCATCATACACTTGGAAGCAAGTAACATCAAGTATATGCAATCAATGACAAAGAAGAAGAAGAGATATCACCAAATCTGCAGATACGAACAGAGGCTGTAAAACCTGACTTCCAGACCTGATTTAATGAAACCAACCTTTGGATATCGATGCCCAGGTGTTGTGAAGCTTCTGTCCAAATTTCACGATGATCCAATCGTTCAATCTCCGGGAAAAGACAGATCTTCGAGACTATGCAGAAAGTGATGGGAATTCTCTTTTCTCCTCAAAACTCTTTCAAACCCTTGTATTCAACTTTGTGTGTATTGATAATTATTCTAATTACAATCCCTGCACTTTTATTTTATCATAACCCTAGTGGGCTAATGATAATGGGCCATATAAATGGATATTTGTTAGGTTTTCTTCATTGGCTAAAAAACATCCCCAACATTACCCTTCCCTGCCATATTTGCTTTTTGAATATTTTCACCAATGCTTTTGTTTCCTACTTCACTAAAGTGCTTCAAAAGAGTCTCATATTGTTCATCGGTTAAGCCCGCCATGGTTTTGGTATCTTTCAAATTATCTTCAACGCAACCCGCCTTTAATTTTGTCTTTTCATTCTTCTTGCCGGGCCACCATTCCGGATATCCCACGAGCTTAAAACAAGCTTCTCGTTTGTGCCCTTCACGTCCGCAAAAAGGTACAGTGACTATTTTCATTATTTCCAGGCCGTTTAACTTCTTTATTCTTTTGTTGCGTTTTGGACCCTCCACGGTAATTGGCTTGAAAAGTTGCACTCGGTTTGAACCTTCTTTCCAGCCGCAATGGTTCTCTATTTCTCGTCTTCCGAGGCCATCCGGTATGCTTCACCTAGCGTTGGGTTTGGTTTCATTGACAAGAGTTGTGTCCTTATGGTTGAGAATTCAGCATCTAAACCCATGAGAAACTCATATAAACGTTCTTTTTCTTTGAATTCTGATAGCCGTTTGCCGACTTCACATGAACAATTACCACAAGTGCAGCGTGGTGTAAGTAGAACGGTCTGTATTTCATCCCAAAGACCCCAAAGTTTTGTGTAATACAGAGAAACAAAGTTGCCTTCCTGACGAGTGATTATAAGTGATTGATTCAATTCGTAAGCACGTAGAGCACTTTCCTTCTCGAACCTTTCTTGCAAATCTTTCCATATTTCTGCGCTGGTGTTCGCGTATTTAACACTACCCCGAATTTCCTTCTCCATGGCAGTCATTAGCCATCCTTTTATCATTGCATCACAGCGCATCCAAGGCATGTACATGTCATATGTCTTCTCAGGTTTGGGAATAGACCGATCGACGAAACCGATCTTGTTTTTGGCAAAAAAGAAATTTGTCATCTCTTGAATCCAATCATTGTAATTGTTTTCGTTGAAAAGCTCATTGACTTGTACTTGTCTTAGCGAATCAGAAGACTGTATATGATAAGGAGAGTTTGGGTCGATGGTTTTGTCGTGGGTCTTCCCACTGCTAGAAGGCTTTTTCGTTTGTTCTTCATCTCCGGCCATGGCCGGTCGATTGTTTCAAGTTTCAGAATCGGAGCTTCCGCTCTGATACCATATAGAAATTTATATTAGCCAAAAGGTTAATTCTCTTATTCATCAAAAGAGGTTTAAATAAGAAATACAATTAGAGACCTAATAGGAAGATAATTCCTGAATTCTAGGAACAATCTGATAACAACTAACGAACATAAACAAAAGGATAAACGAATAAAGAGATAAGCATAAATAGAGATAAACATGAATAGAGGAATAAAAATCCTTAAGTTTTTTATACCACTCGAACCCATAAAAGATCACCACACTGGACAACTCCCACTTAAAACCAACAACCATACCGGTTAGTGGTTCATTAAAATGCATATGTGGTCATGTTGATTTAATTGTAATAAATATGTGATAACAATTATAAAAGACCACATGATTAAATACAATCAAAGTCTAAAGAACTTGAGTAAGAAACTAGGACAGGATGATTTTCCCTTGTGTATTAACTTGTTTTCTATTTGAATGTTGGATGTTGATTTTAGTTTTTCAAAGTTAGCTTTGCAAAATTAGTTGATTTTATCATTTAAGTTTGCTGCAAAATTGTTATCATTTAATTTTGTTTAACTTTTCTATTTTTTGGCTTATTTTGTTGTAAAATTATTCAGCTTGCAATAGTAATATGTTTGATAGGTAAATGTTACAGTTAATTGTTAGCATTGGATTGCTTAGGCTTTTAGCAAGAAAAATATTGAATACTAAGCGATCATATGCACTCCTCTATAAGCCAAATTCTTTCACCACATTAATGAATTTCCTAAACCAGGCATGGGAAGATTGCTTAAAGCCAAAATGAGATTTGCATAGTCTACACACTTTCCTAAACTTACTTTAAGCAACAAACCCTTCATATAAACATTTTCACTCAAATTGTCATGTAAGAAATGATACTTGATATCAAGCTAATAAAACACTATTTTTTTGTGATGGCTAACAAAACAGGCTGATGACGAATCCACAACTAAAATCAATGTCTCTGAATAGTACGTGTCGTTGGTCTGAGCAAACAAACCATTTAGATTAACTTTAACTATGAACTCCCACTTGCACCACCCAATTCCCTCCTTTGAGCAAGTTAATCGACTAGTGTCCATGTTTCATCATGATCAAGTGCCTCCATTTTCTTTGATATGGCTAGTGGCAGATCAAAACAACAACAACAAAAATAAAATCCTACACAGATCAATCAATAAATGTGCTCTTACGCGCCGGTGAGATGGTGGGGACAGTGGAGAAAAGGCGACATGCCACGAGGTTTATCGATGATGTACTCACAGGGTGCTCTAATTGTGGGAGTCTGAAGGTCAGGGTGGTCGTGGTGTAAGCAATGGGCACTTAAAAAGTTCTACCAATGTGATTACCATTTTGTGTACATCTTGACTCTAAAGTCTACATTATTATTAAAATTTTGTTAAATCTAATTAATTTCAATCACTTCTTGGACATCCAAAACCGAATCAAACATGATTACACCAGTAAAAATAAAATATAAAAAATAGATTCGCCACTAATAGTGGAATTTTGGTCAATTTTAATTAATTTTGATGACTTGACCTAGTAAAATTTCCTCGGACATCCATAGACCGAAACAAACATGGTGACATCGGTCAAAAAATATAGATGTGCTACTAATATTAATAGCAATAAAGGTAGCATGTGTTGCAAATGTGTGTTAATACAAAAGAGAACCACAAAGCTAAAGAAAAAGAAGTAATAAAGAAAACGAGGAAAATGTTAGTTGCCTTTTTATGCATGTTTTATAACGCTTTTAACATTCGATTTTCATTATATATCATAAACTGATATTCAAATCATATTATTGTGTGCAACACTTGTTGTGATGAAATGAAGTCTACTAACTATTGTTTTTGTGAGCCCGGGGCTATTATGAGGGATAACAATGTGCATAAAAATATCTGAAATGATTAAAGAAAACAAGTCATGTTTTTTAATAATGGGAAAAAGTTAGACAAGACAAAAATAGTCGTCTTCAATTGTGTAGGAAAAGACTATGCTGCCAGGTTGAATGCGTATCATATTAAGACAACCAAAATGGCAATGCTAGCAAGGGTCTTTAGACCGCGTAAGCTCAAGAAAATTTAGTATAACAAGCTTCTTGTGACTATGGATCTTGAATCTCAAGTTTTTATGCAAACATTAGTCATATTAACGATGATCTTACCTACCAACGAGCCATGTTTTGTTATATGCATGCTCATAAACGCGAAATGATTCCCACATGCTTCCCTTCATGATCTTCACTGGGGGCTGGCCTGGAATTTCGTCAACCCATCTACCTTCCATGCATCGAAGGCTGACAGTGCATTTCAAGTTTGGGTAGAGGTATTCTTTTATATTTCTTATGAAATTCTTATTTTTTCTCTTATCCAAACATTACTTGTATGCGTTGCATTAGCTTACATTTTCTTTTCGAGTCGTAGGTCTCTCTAGGATAAGTCTTTTATCCCATGAGATAAATGTAAAGTTTACGCCTATTTCAACCTCCTTAGATCCTACTCTATGAATGTATTACTTGGTATGTTTGTTTTTATGTTTGTGTTAAGTTCACAATTAAATTTGCAGAAATTAGAGAGAACATGATGAGGACTTGTGATTGACGAGTATAGTCTGAGGCTTGAAACAAATAAAACTTAAGAACACCACATTAAATAAAACTACGACGACTTAAAACATCTATAGAAAATGATAACATGCAAATAAGCAATCATGAGTAGTGAAGTGTTATGTCTGTAATATAGATGGTATCAAGTAGATTGGTCTACAAAATTCTAATACATTTGTTTAAACCTATGCAATGTGGTCATATTACGATATGCATAATAGTATCTACAAGATCATCTTAATGTTTTTCTAGATACACTTTACACAACTTGACATCAGTTTCATACAATTACTGAATCACCCACGTTATCATTATATTCTTTCATAAAGAAAGAAGAAGGTAAATATATCTTCTAATAACTTAAATGAAATTATATGTGCAAGCATCTATGATATGTAAGAAAATTTAAAAATAAGAAATAAGGCTTAATATATAGAAACTACAACCACTTCATACATATCTAAATACTTAACAAACTATATAGAAAGGGAATCAGCAAAACACTCCTTATTAGCTCCCATAGTTTGGATTATATTATTGTGGAAATGTGATGTTAGATGACGGGTCTTTGAGCGTCTTGTAAGTTTACTGTTTTGTGACTTTAAGATCAAGGGTTCAAGCCATAAGAAAAGCCTCTTGTATAAAGTGCGGGGCAAAGCTGCGTATATCAAATTGCGAAACAATTCGGTCCATTCACAAACCTTGCGTAAAGTGAAAACTAAATCAAGAGAAAACGTGACGTTAAATTTTGATAACATGTAACCCGTATCTAGAGCTATGTTTACTATTGGTTTCGATTTAGCTTCTTGCTAGGTCTTTTGTTTAATAATAGTTATGTCGTCATTCAAAAAATATAATAATAAACAAGAGAGGGAGCCGACCAGTTGAGGGGTTGTTTGCTAGCATCTGAATCAATCACTTAATAGTTCAGATGTCTGAATGGTTTAACAATTAATGGTTCAAATATTTGCCTCTAAATGGTTAATCATTTTATTAATGACATGGTGGTGGATTTAAGTAGGGATAAACCTAATTTATGAATATCATGTTGGGTTCTTACATAAGATTAACGTCAAATGACTTCTAGCCCAATGACATTCTTGGTGTATGTGGTTGTGTTTGTTCTTATGAGATTGATTTGGCAGACGATAGTGTATATTTTAAGTATTATTAGTTTTTTAACTAAATCTTTTTTCCTAACCACCTTCCCGACTTGTGGTTAAAAGAATTTGTACACTACTATTGTAAGAGAAAATGCTACCAGCCATATACGAGTAAGATTAGATAGATAGACGTGCTCTCAAGTTCGAGATTGATGAAGACGATTATTATACAACCTTTCATATGTAAAATTGTCAGCTTAATGGCCCAAGCTTTCGTTCTTAGAAAGGGGCATTTACATATTTCCTCTTCTTAAACTTTTTAATTACATATTTACCCAAGTTAAAAAATTAATTACATATTTCCTCTTTCTAAAACATATATATTACACATTTACCCATTTTATTAAAATTAGTTCTTGAATGGTTATTGTGTCCATAGTTTTACTAAGTTATTTTTACGTATTTCTCTTTTTAAGAACATCAAACACCTATTTCCTCAAGTTTGAGTTTTTTATATGAATAAAAACTATATAATTATAACTCCAAATACAAAAGTTTATTTCAAAACAATAATCACCGTAATCCAAGTTATATCTCCAAACACAAAACACAATTATCAAAGGTTCAACAATTATAATAATAAAACATTAATACGTAAATATCTCATAGTAAAAACAAGATAAAATAGTCACTTGATAGGTTAATTTAATAAAATGAATACATATGTAATATATGTGTTTTAGGAATGGGAGATATGTAATTAATTTTATTCCTTGGGGAAATACGTAATTTAATGTACTAGGAAGGGGAAATATATAAAAATCCCTTAATTAATTAATTGTTAATAAAAAGAAAAATGAAAAATAGATAGATAGATGCGTTTGCCATTGTAAAGATTCGTTTACCGGATGACCAAACTTAAAAATTATTCGTTGATCGTTAAAAAAAAGATGCATTTGTCGTGTAAAGAACACCAGAGTAACGAAAATTCAGTTTTGGCCCAATTACATCAAAGGACTTCTAAAATCTCACGTTATAATTTGTTTTCTCAAAACAACAAAACAAAAAAAACCAGTAACGTCGTATACTCTCTAACAGAAGAAGATTAAACAACAGAAGTACCTAGGGTTTTCTTCAATCCCCCATGGCTGCACAATCTCTTTCGGTACTTTCAATCTCACCGTCATCCTCAGGTCACCGTTGTCGGAATTCGCACAATTGTTCCGTCTTTACGCCCAATATCAACACTTCTGGGGCCACGATTAGCTCTTTCGCCGGACTTCAGCTTTCGATTCAGCCGTCCAGTTGCCGGAGTAAAACTTCCGGCCGTTGTTCGTCCATCGTTGCGATGGTTTCTTCCTCCCCTACGGCTCCGTAAGTGTATGATTATTGTTTAGCGATTGGTACCGTGTGGATTGATTTGAGCGTTGGTGTTTGACTTTTTGAAGTCAAATGGACGTTAACGGGTGCTTAAAAGCTTATGTTAGTTCGTATGTATAGAATTGTAGGATTACTCTTGTCATATCTTTAACAAAAGCATTATTGAAATGTAAAAGCAACAGTAATAAGATAAACATGCTTAAATTGAATTGGAAATCTTAACTTTTGCCAATGCATTCATATTGTGCTTGATGTTGCCATCCATATTTTGTTTGATTTGCTATCCATTGTCTCATGTATTCTTTAACTGAAATGTAACATTGTTGATCCTAACAGTCAAAGTGCAGCATGCACTTATACATTGTAAACTAATGGATAATGAATTAACAGCGTTTATTTTGCAAATTTGATCGGGATTTTGCAGGACACCAGAGAAGGCGTCTCCTGAAAAATCAGCCAAGTATGCCTATTTGTGAAATTTGTTGATATTTTTATGCTGGTAATACTTATGATATCTCATCATGTTCTTTTATCTGACAAAATTGGTGTTTATGTTGTGAGTGTGAAGATGGTCGTTTAGATTTATAAAGTCCTTCGCCATGGGTGAATTGGAAGCTAGGAAGTTGAAGTATAATAACACCGGGACCGAGTCCCTGTTGATGGGTATACTGGTTGAGGGTCAGTCAGCTTATTATCTTATTTGTTATCCTTATGCATAAATGCTTCTGTGTTATTAACTTCAAGTTCATGCTGTATGACGTTTTATCAACTTATGAATTAACCATCTGAAAGTGACTAAGCCAATAGCAACGAGCAACGACATCAGTATAGTAGTTCTAATTAACACGAGTGCAAGAATTAGTCTCCTGATTTGTTTTTGTTGTCAGAATCAAGTATTCTGCTGTATAAAACTTTATGATTTCTTCTTCCTAAGTAGACACTATTACACTAAAATGATAGTTATGCCGTTCCATAGATATCCACTCGCTTAAAATCTATATGAAGTTATGAACTGAGTGAAAAGATGAAACTTTTTAAGTCCTGGAAATAGAATCATTAGTTTTGCCGGACATACATAATACATTGACCCCTTTAATGTTATAGATATTAAACATTCAACTGATATTCTGTCATTATGAAACCACACATTGGAAATAAGAAAGTTACAGTCGTAATTATAATAGATACAACTTGTGTTTGTTTGTGACTTATTATTCTTCTAGACTTTGGTCCATGTTATTGCGACACCATCTAGTGTGAACTGCTTATATATAGTACTGGTGTCCCTATTTATCACCCCATGTGTAATTTTTGTTTACGTTTCTGTCACCACACCTAAACCTCCAAGCTTTGTAGGCGTTCTTTAATGGTATAAGTATATCTCTAACCGTATGCTAATTTTTACTCCATTTTTCAGGAACTAGTTTGGCTGCAAAGTTATTAAGAGAAAGTGGTGTAACTCTTTTTAAAGTGAGAGAGGAAACTGTAAACTTACTTGGAAAATCAGACATGTATATTTTCAGCCCTGAACATCCCCCATTGACTGAAGCAGCTCAGAAGGCCATTGATTGGGCAATCAATGAGAAACTAAAGACAGGTACATTCTCAGATCTTTGTATTGGAGCGCTAATATTCTTGTTTAACTTTCTGTTTATTGAGCTTCAAAATTCTTGTTATATAAGAATCATCTGTGGTCTCTGTAACTTTTATGTGCCACTGTGCTGTTCTTGTAGCACTTTGTATTTTGACTTTAAAACACATTATGAAGAATTTATATGTCACAACATATAAATGGTCCTATTGGTGCGATTAAGGGTCTAAGTGTATATACTTTTGACTCACGTGTTAGAAATACTTATCCCATCTTCCTAATTACCAAAACTATGATTTTTTGTTTGTACTTTTCACAGGGGAAACAGGAGAAGTGACAACGTCCCATTTACTTCTGGGAATTTGGGCACAAAAGGAATCAGCGGGTCATAAAATAATGGCTAAACTTGGTTTTGATGATGATAAGGCTAAAGAACTTGCCAAAACCGTAAGTTTATAGATGACTGTTGCTATCTCTGGAATGAAAAAGCAGAGGTGACAAAATGGACAGGTCGGGCTGATGTTAATTCAAAAAGGGTAATTTTTTCCGGTCGGGCTGTTGCGCAACAGAAAATTTGATTAGTTTATTATAAATAATTAGCTTGGTACTTGTATTACAATAATTGACCCATTTTTATGCAGTTGACCAACTAGAAATAAAGATAATCCAGATCGATCTATTCATAAATTAATTGTCCAAGATGCCACCTCAGGAAAAAAAGTTTATCTAGTTGTACAAGTTAGTTGTTATGATTATTTACCATCTCTTTGTATATTTAGATGGACAAGGAAATTATTTTGAGCTTCAAGAAAGGACAATAAAGAACCGTATACAATTTTCCTGCTTCATCTCCTGGTTCGTTAGTTGCTTGAGAATGATTCATTTACAAATTACACCATGACGCAAAGTGAATTCTGTAAGTTAAGAGGCCAAAATCTGAAAATCTTATAAAAGAGCCGCATGTTTCTTGAACATAGCAATGGTATTCCTTTTATTGTGCAATTGTGATGTAAAAGCTATACAAACTCAAAAGGATTATCATTCTATTAGTTGAAAAAAACTTCCCTTTTTGTTATTTGTTGATTGAAATTTGTAGCAAGTTCATTTTAAAATGGAATCACCTTGTTGAAGCATCAGGTGTCGAGGTTGAGCTGTGGAGTCGTTTGGATCATATCTAACCTTTCTCGTGCTTGAGATGGAGTTGCAATATGGAGAACCTGTTAGAAGGGGTCCAGTCGTCCAGAGGCTGTAGCCTCTGGTGGCCCCCCTCTGACAATCGAGTCAGTATTTTGTAATAAGTGTATATCCATGTGTAAAAGGTATATATGTGTATGCAATATTTCCAAGTGAGAAGTCCCAATGTGGGAAAAACCTCCTTGAAAGGGAGGGTTACCAGTTTACCATTAGTCCATTCTTTAATAGTAGGTATATGATGGGTTAGATCTCATCCAAACCTAAGCCCAAATATTGAGCATGATTCGGTCCATCTGGACATACATCCTTAGGCTATGTGTTGCCGGAGCCGCGAACAGGGGTGCGAGCCACATTGCCGGCCAGCCTGGTTGCGCGCACCACAACCAACGAGCATGATCAGGCGCGCGATCGCGAGGTCGTGAGATCACCTGATCCACAACATGATTAGGGTACTTGATCAGGGGCTCCATCTAGTGTCCAGTTAGCATTATATGTTGTAATATTACAGGATAACTTCATATGTGGTTCTATTCCACAACACCCAACCTTAGATGTTAGACCTCACCTTTGGCTGTGAGCCCTGAAACTGACTATTTGTGATGATGGTCAAAAGCATTTGATGGATACCTCAGGCCATCTGTTATAATTTGTTCTCTACATTTGTCATCGTATTCTTGTTATTAACTATCTATAGAATGTATCTTTGTGACTCACTTAATTGGTAAAATCAGTAGTGAGCTATAGAATGTATCTTTGTGACTCACTTAATTGGTAAAATCAGTAGTGAGCGGTGAGCCTGTTTACTTTTTGTTCAATTACCAACTTATGTTCAATAACATACATCATTCACAGGTGCTTAAGAACCTTCTTGATAGGAGGTATGTTCATGATAAAGTAATTATGTTGATGTGTTAGACATTGAGGAGGTTTTGTGCACAAAAAGCAAGAGTTAAGTTAGTGGTAGATAGCTTGGGTTCTATGGTGGAGACCCATGTTCGATTCTTGTAAACACCTTGGATGGCCAGCCAACATTGATGATCAGAAATTCAGAATCCCACACGGACCGTCTGAGCATAATATGTGACGCCAGGAAAGATATATTAGTTTATACACCACTCTTTTGGCTAATTGGCTCTGAGCAACTTTGTGAGCTGAATTGACTCGTGTGGATTTTTTAAAACAGGGGTGTCACAATCCAGTTAAGGAGTCTAGTACTACTCCTTTTTACGAGGACAACAAAGCAATTTAAGGTGTTCATAATTTGATTTTATGGATATTAATGAAAATTCTCAGATACACGGCTCATTATTATTATAAAATGGCAAAACAATCGGGCTGGGTTTGGTGCAACGCATGATCAAATCAACTCCATAAATTTGGAGAATTCATATACCATATTGATATATGTGGAGGTTAAATCTATTGGTATGAAAGAAACCACATATGTGTTTAGTGTTTTTGACGCCTTAGTTTACCTAAAAATATGGGACCAACCCGATTTCAACCATATTTTGGTAGGTCATCTTCTAATTAATCGCCCTACCAAAATTTTAAGGCTTATTTTCCCTTCGCTTCTTTCTCTCTTTATACAAGTGCAAAGTGTTATCACATCACCTTATACAACTTTTATGTATTTTGAAATCAATTAAAGTTGTTGCTCTTTCTTCTTCAACTCGATCTTTTCTTTTTGCCATATTAATCTAAATAATTACTATCCGGTTTACCACTTAACTCATGCATACAAGGGGTGTTCAGTTTTCAATAGAAAATCAGTTAATATGAAAACCAAACTGAATCAAATTAGTTCTTCGGCTTTTGGTACGTTTTCTATCAAACCAAATTAGTTATCCGGTTCTCAATTATGAATCTGATTGTAAGAAATTCAATTTGGTTAAAGTGAGGTAAACCGAGTTCATATATTTAGTGCATAACTAAACGAGTTGTATATAATTCGATTCTAATTTAATGGTTTAGATTTATAAAACTATGATATCATATATGGGACAATGATGATACGTACCTACTTTTATCTTCTTTCAACTTAATAGTCGTAAGTCTCATGACATAAGTGTTTGACTAATTATATTAAAGAATGATCTAGAAAATGATGGATAATCTTTTGCGATAATGACACTATACCATCTAGAAAATGATGGTAATGGGATGGTGACATAATTCCAGTATCATGAATAACTATAGGCATTGCATTGGACACGTAAGTGAATATCATTTTGGTGCACCCATTGTGGATCAATTGGTCAACATAGACCTTAATTGTATCATTGTTCATCGTGATTTTGAGTAATTATGACAAATACTCTAAATCATATGACGGAATTTTTGTATATCTCTTTTTAAAGGTTTTCTAATAAGACTATGAAACTAAAGTTTAAAAACATTGAAGTGTTTTGATTATGCAATGAAATAAACTTTCATAAGTAATTTGATAATACTTTAGAGCTATTATAATTTCTCACCATAAAAATATCTACATTGTAGAATAACAAGAAACACCGTCTATAGAACAAACAATGAGGTATCAATCCAACATTATTTCACGTTTATAATACTATAATATATTTTTCTTGTAACAATTTATTTATAAAAAGGTTTTTTTAATATGAATTTATAGTTGTGAAATCAAGAAAAGGAGGCAAATTTGAGTCTCCAAGAGTTCTTGAAGCTCCTCTTTGTGGACTGATTCAATTTGAGATCCTACAAAATCCCGTTGCCTACGCCTCTTTCCACCACCTCCAACTACTTAATTTTTATTAATTAACTTAATTATATAAAATTGATTTTTGAAAAAAGTTTTAAATGTGAACTATGTTCTAAGATGAGATTACAATCATATAAAACAAATGACATTTACATTATATAATAAACTTTAAGTTTATATACATAAAAACTTAAATTTGTTGTATTATCCATTATATATATGTTCGTTTCTGTATTTTTCAAATAAACATTTTTGACGGTTTGTATTAAGAACTTTCCAAAAAGTTTTAAGAAATATTGATAAATTTGTTTTTCAATTGTCATTAGGGCAAATAGATTTTTATTCATCTTGAAATGATTTTGATAAAACCTTCTAACTTCGAAGTATGTATCATCACTGTATTTTCACCGTACCAAAATGTATAGGTTTTATCACCGGAAAATTCATAAATAGCATAAGAATTGTTTTTCATAATACAAAATGAAATGCTTCAACGAGCCTTTCATGTGCCAACTTGTTGCATATGGATCGTGGGGCAATTTGGGCAAGTTGTTAAACATTAACGTAAAGAGTTCATAGTATATTGTTACAAGGTACCATACCCCTTCGTTTTTTACGGATAGGCCTTTGATTATTTTGTCTACGCGAGGTATTCCATCTTTTTAATTCCATGTCATATGATATTTAACGAATTTAAATTAATAAACTCATATACATACGACTCATCAATGAAGTCAATACTCAACTTGTACATACGTAAAATCATACAACGCATTAATTTAAACCACTCAAATGTGTTGATGAAATGTAAACGCTTTATCAGGCTATAGCATGTTATAATAAATAGACTATACATTGGTTGGTTTACTCTATAAAGTATTGTTTTTTTACAATGGATCAACATGGTAAATATTTTAACCAAATACGAACACTTGGCTTGTTTAACTAATGGTACAAGCAGATCAAACCAAATGTGTTAGGAGGTCATACATGTAGCTTTTTAGGTTGTACGTGTATGTTATATGTATACTAAATCATATATAGAGCTTATTTAAAGCTAAATTTTAGGTAAGTGATAGTGTATAAAACAATGTTACGTTTTCCCCTTCACGTCTCGGCTCGAAATATTATCGCCACAATGCAATTTGTGATTTTGAAAACCTAGGGTATGCCGGATTGCCGGTATTTAGCAACGCTATGGTCATATGTGTTTTAAGAATTAGCTATTTAAAAACAAGATTAATAGCCGTAATAAAGTTTTATATAAGGTGTTTGTGGGTTTTTGAAGGGATGGATTCGATTTTAAAAATTATTCGTTGATCATTTAAAAAAAAATACATTCGGTCAAAAGCCAAACTTTGTTGACAATTGGTTGGTCAAATTGCAAGCCCCTCTCACATGTCTAGGGTGATCTAATTTTGAGGTTCGATGAACTTATTTTTAAAATTTCAATAATACTTGTATACCATTTTGGGGGCATTTGGTTGACAATTTGGGAATTTAGAAAAGGTATGTAATGATGGGATAGGAGTGGGATATTTTTGGTGTACGTTTATAACTTTATATTATTTTGATAGATATCGATGAAATAAAAATAACACATCTTTTTTTATTTAAATTTGTGTATTTAACAATGTTCATATAGGTAATTATACTAATTTCTAATGTTAATAACTTAAGTAATTTTAGCTAAATAAACCAGCAATTAATATTTTTTGATACGTTAAAGATTATAATAACTAATTTAACCATACAATTAACACTATATTGAAACATATCAACAAGAAGTGAATAAATAAATTGTTTTAGTGACAACAATTTAGCTTATAGCACTTCTAAACCCACCACCCACCACACTTACATAATCATCATATATAACACTTGGATTAAAGTTGTTTCCATTGGATTTCACTTACAAAGAACATTTTTTTTTTTCATATTTCACTCATAATCATTTTTTAAATAAAATCAAATATAAATGTAAATGATTATGTGATTCTGATTACGCTTGGCAAGGCATATGAAAGTTAAAATATCATTTATTAAATTACTAATATAGATTTTTTATCATGTAATGATTTTTAGTTTGAACTATTAAATTTAGTTTGTTATTAATTAAACTTAATAAACCCAAAAAAAACGATGACTTAATGCTAACAAACAATAAACCTATGAAAGCAAATAGAAAAGGTATGTTGTTTGATGATATCTAATGACGTATGATGGTGTCACTCCTTAAGAGGTTATGTTTAAATCTCGTAGTTTTAGTAGAATTTTGGTCACACACATAAAAATCACCGTCATTTATATTAAATTAAATATTATATTTTTATCATCGGCCTTTTGCTATGATGATATGAAAGTGACTGTTAGAGTTTGAGATTTTTTAGATTTTAGGATTTTAATCTGACTCAAAAGAGCTTTCTTATAATGGTGAGTTTTTTTTTGATAGTGTTATTAGTTGAGTTAGAGCCGAAGTGTTGAAATCATTATGAATGTTTGAAATCAAATCTTAAAAAAACTAACTCGGATAACCATTAAAAAAATATTAAACTATTCATCATAATTTTACTTAATTTAATCTTTACATCGAAGTTAAAATATGACAACCAAGAGAAACGAGGGAGTTGATAAATAAAATTTTCTATTAAACTAGATTTAAAAAATAGAAATGATTCTTTTGACTTGAAAAAGAATTAGATCACACTCCCTCGTTGCATGTGATTTTCGTTACAGAAAAACATTCACAACCCATTCATTATTTTTATTTATATAATTATACTAAAAATTATTATTTTTTCTCTCTTATTTTTAACTTTATTATTACTTTTTTTCTTCACTCATAACCATTTAAAATATATTAAAATCATTATATGGTTTTGAACAGTAATTCCCCAAAATACAGATTAAACAGTAAATTTATCATATATTTCACTCAAAACCGCTTATAACCATATTATATCTTTTAATCACAACTTATAATATATGAAATACAAGCAATATAATGCAACTCATCTCCACACACTTCCCTTGAGCCCATGATCAACCTTCAACATTCAACCTTCTATCATCAATCTTTAATCTTCAATATTTAATCTCAAACTTCAATCTTCAATCTCAATCTTCAATCTTTAATCTTTCATTCTCCTTTCTCTATCGAATTGAATTCAATCACGCACATTGAAACTTAAAAATTCAAGTTGCCATCGCATTAATATCTTCAACCAACCAAAACCCCACTACATACGGCTCAAATCTTTGATCAAAATCATTCTTTGTGTACCCACACAACCCAAATTTCAAACACCAATATGGGTATTGAAACATGGCTGATCAAATTTAAGAAATCCATATCACACACCTTCGATTCATCCCATGGAGACCCACCACACGGGAAACCGATGATCAAGAAATCAAAGGTCGGAGTTTTGGCTTTTGAGATCGCGGGAATCATGCCGAAGCTCAATTACATGTGGCAGAATCTCTCAGATAATAATATGATCCGTCTTCGCAACGAATCGATATGCCTAGAAGGTGTTCGACGAATTGTCTCAATGCATGATGTGTTTCTTCTCAGCTTAGCATGTGCAGAGATGGTTGAAAACTTAAAGATAGTGTCGAAATCGGTTTCAAGATTGAGCAAAAGATGTGAAGACTCGAAGCTCCGGTGCTTTGAGACTGTGTTTGATGGTTTCGCGAATACGGGTCGTGATCCTTATTCTTGGACTTTAAGTTGGAAAGATATGGAGGCCAAGATCAAGAAGATGGAGCGGTATGTTGCAGCCACAGCTACGCTTCATCGCGAGATCGATGAGTTGACTGTTGTAGAAAACAGTTTGAAGAAATATTTGCAGTTTGATAGTCACAAAAGTGATCATAGTATGAATCAACAGAAGATTCTTGATTTGCAGCAAAAGCTCCAATGGCAAAAACAGAAGATTAAGTATCTAAAGGAGAAATCTTTATGGAACAAAACTTTTGATACAATAACTTTGTTGCTTGCAAGATCAATCTTCACAATTTTGTCAAGAATCAAACTTGTTTTCAACATTAACCATGGTTATCCTCCTTGTCTTCCCAGAAGCCTTTCTGCTTCCGCCACTGTCTACCCATCTGATCAAACTTCGAATTCTTTCAACTTTGTGTCGGGTCCGTTGGTCAAAAGCTCAAAACATGAAGAAAACAACCATCTTTCACATGGGTTCTTCGAGACGAATTCCAAGATACTAAAACCATCATCAACGACTTTAGGAGCTGCTGCTCTCGCTTTACATTATGCCAATTTAATAATTGTAACAGAGAAGATGATAAGATCACCTCAATTGGTCGGTGTTGATGCTCGGGATGATATTTACATGATGTTACCGAATAGCATACGATCTTCATTAAGGCGTCGATTGAAAGGAATTGGGTTTACAGCAAGTGATCCAGTTCTTGCACGAGAATGGAGGGAAGCACTAGGGAAGATACTGGGGTGGTTATCGCCACTGGCACATAATATGTTGAAATGGCAAAATGATAGAAGCTTTGAACATCAGAATTCGATGCCGAAAACTGGTGTTCTTCTTATGCAAACACTCTTCTTTGCAGATCAACAGAAAACTGAAGCTGCTATAACTGAGCTTTTAGTTGGTTTGAATTATATTTGGAGATTTAATAATGCTAAAGCCTTGTTAAATTGTACCAATTTCAAGAATGTGCAGCAGCATACCAGTTAAGCAAATTAATTCTTTCCATCTTCAATTTGATTCTTTCTGGTATGTATATTAGAGCATCCAATGTTAGCCCAGATTATGTTGTTATACACATCTACATACTGCACATGGTAACACACACATACATATAAGTAACTACACCCTAAAACTTTTCAACAAAAGAAAGTTATCTGCTTGTTCATGAATTTTAATCTTTGAAACTGATGATGTTTATTTTATGACTAATTGTTCATGAATTTTAATCTTTGAAACTGATGATGTTTATTTTATGACTAATTCATACCACTTCTACTTCTACCTTTAAATCTACACATTTGTCCATCATGAGACTTGAGCCATTAATCACCAAGAACGGGCCCTTTGGTCTTATTGTGCAAGTATATAAGGATCTTTAGAACAATTCCATTTACACATCAATCAAACTTACAGAAAATTATATTTAATGATTTTTCATGATCCAGAAGATAATCTTTTGAAAAAGAAAAAAAATCCCATAATTCATTAGTGGGATTAAGATTGCTATGTTGATAGGAAAAACCAATTATTTTAGTATGGCTCATATTCTTGGCTGTTATTCACCGAGGAAAATGTTCACATATAGTCCGTAATTTACGTATTTGCTGACTATTGGAAAACAATATATCATTGCTACAGGAGTGTTTTTGGAGATGGTTTTGTGATGTTATTATCTAAAACATCAAGATAATTGTAAACCAAATGAATCGTGGGAGATAATAATATGACAATTTAAGTTATAATAAAGAGATAATTAATTGACGAATTATTTATCTAATATGATCATTTACGAAATAAAATATAAAATGTCCAAAAGGCGTATGTTAATTAAAAAAATTTTATTAGCCCCCCACCTCCTTATAGAAATGCTCGATCTCCATCACTGTCTACAACACTTGATAATCGTCTACAACACTTGATAACGTGAAATAAATATTAATAAATAAACTTGGATGAAATATATAGTTGGCAAATTGAGTGGTGGAGAGAAGAACTGCCTGTAAAAGTCCAATACATACTACATAGAGTGTGTTCTCCACACGTTCAAAATCTCCTTTTAACTCACACCCATAAAATCCTTCAACCAAAGTATTCATAACATATTATTCATCTTTATTCATATAATTACATTATAAATTATTATTTTTTTCTCTTTTTTTCTATTTTATCATTAAATTTTCTCTATCATTCACTCACAACCATTTAAAATATATTAAAAACATTATAGGGTTTTGAACAGTGATTCCTAAAAATACAAATTGAACAGTAAATTTCTCATATCATTCACTCACAATCACTTATAACCATACCATATAATATAAGGACTACACTCATATTGTGAATGCTCTAATACAAAGAAACAACACACTCATCAATGGCTGGTATGATTGGAGTTGGGCTTTCTTTCGGCTTATCATCACCACCAAAGGCACTTAAAACATCCACTCATTTCAACCACCGTACACGGCGGACGGTGGCAGTGAGAGCTGAAGACGGTCCTATAAACCCTGAGATCAGGAAGACAGAAGACAAAGTTGTCGACTCCGTCGTCGTCACCGTACTCGCAAAACCCCTCATTGCTTATTGCAGGTTTCTGGTTCTTCCACCTTAAACATTTTGTAGATTGTTTTCACATGTTTTATGGAGTTATATGTAATCAATTTCTTACTTGGAAACACAATAACCAAAATTGGATTACACTATATAAGAAAACTAGCTTTAGTAAAGTCGTGTAATAAACGGGTTGAAAATATAAAAGTTATATAATATAATTCATAGAGGTGTAAATATTTCGTATGATTAAGTTACGTATTACTATTACAATGAAAAATAAAAAGTTGCACTTATAAGTTATAATATTCAGATATTTTTTCGATAATATAACCCAGTTGTCTTAAAATCACACTAAACTAAAATATATTAATTTATCAATAAATAATTTTTGTCTTTTTATATTTTTTAAATTCAATATTATTTTGCTATAAAAATACGTATAGTTCAAAACAATATTATTACACAATTAAGTTGATAATAAAAAAATTAAATTCAAAACAAAATGAATTGTTACTATTAATTTAGTTTTTTAAAATAAAAACTTGACTAAAATAATATATTAATTTAAACGGGATTTTTTTTTTTCAAAAGGTAACATGAGAGCATCATATGAAATCATAGTTATTCTTTTATTATATACTATAGGCTATAAATATAAATATAGATACCCTAGTGAGTAAGTAGTATATATCACAACTAAAAGGTTAAGAGTTAATATCTTGTAAAATATAAGTTGCGATATATTTATTCCATCAAAAATATATAAAACTAATGTTGTAAAAAAATTACAAGACGCAATGCCAATACACCCCTTAACAATTTAATCCAACATGAACACAAAAATCGTCTAGAATTTGATTATTTTAAGAATTTACATGTTTCCAGGTGCATAAAATACATATTATAGCATACGAACTGGAACTGAATTTGAATTGGTCGGTTAGAAATAGATCAGAACCGTAGAATTTAAATTGGTTTGTAATCCTATAGGTTTTGAATAGTTGCATAGGTATTTAATACCGAAGGTTGAATATTTGATTTTTACTTGTGATTGTGTAGGTGTTGGAGGTCTGGTACTTTTCCCCTTTGTGATGTTGGCCATGTAACGCACAACAAAGCTACTGGAGATAATGTTGGCCCCTTGTTACTTAAAAAACAATAAAACTTTATGGTACTTAATATTTATACACTTATGGACATGTATTGCCTTCAAATACTCAACGGTTGAGATACAATTTTGTATCTTAATCTTTTCTTATAGACTATAGAGTCTGTACAATTATATATTTGATATTTAATTTAATCCCATTTTTTTAGAATATGGTAGTTTGTAGGTTTGTTGTAACACTAATCAATCAGTCTATATGTGATTCAACAAAAGCTACAGCTCCTAAGGAGGAATATATTCAATCATTCCCCTCAAGAGAGCAATGGTGTAGGTGCAAAGCTTGGAGCGAATATGATATAAAGCCAATAGGCTAACGAGACGTTCAAGCATAAAAAACAATAAGTGTTCACGTTAAAACCTTGTCATGTTTACATGAAATGTAATCATAATATGTTATGTCCTTTAATTAAATTTTGAGATGTTGGATTAGTGACAAGATCGATAACCCTTAACTTGTCACGTCACTAAGTAGGTGAGAAGTAAACAAATGTCAATCAATATACAGGAACTTGATTCACGTTAAGTGGTGAATGTAAACTTAATTCACCAATTTAAGTTATGAATTTGACTTGTATACAGACTAGCATTCAAATTGTGGACTAAAATCTTCACTCAAGTTGTATATACCTATGTATTAGTACAATTCTTATACTATGCTTTGTACTTGTTATATCTAACCATATATGTTACATACTTACATACATAGTGTCTCTCGTTGTTCGCCTGGAGTTAAATATAAAGTTGATTACTATATTGGTACTTGTGGTCTTACGATGATTACGGTTCTAATCCTATACTTTATTTATTACTCTTATAGTCTAATAGTTTAGGCTTACTTTCAATTTCAGTCCACACTGCTAACTTCGATAATGTAATTTTGTTAAGTTAATGTGAATTGACTATAGTAACCTTAGTCAATAATAAAAATAACATTATTATCCAACCTTTATCATCATGCTACCATCACCATCATCATCTAACTCTAACCCATCTCTTTCTCTCTCTGCTTGTATCTATCATCACCACCACTACCACCACCATCGCTCACCGCCACCCACCACTCACCAGCAATAGAAACCCCTTATCATGCTACCATGCTTCCACCACCAACATCAAGAATCTAGCAAAAATCAATAGTAATTTTGGGTGATGAATTTGTTTAATCAAGAATCACCATCATCATCTAACCATCCGCATCAATCTAATCAAAGAACCTCTATGTACCACCTCAATCTAATATCTCCTCAACCTAATCAAAGAACCCCCAAATTAAAGAATCCCAAACCAAACCGAAGGCAGCCGGCGACAAAGGTTGCACAATGGTGGTGTGGTGATGCGATGAGTGGTTCTAGCGTGGTGAAAGCTTGGCAAAAACAGGTGGCAATAACCACCCTATCACATCATATCAAATCATAGCTTTCCACTCGCATAGTTTTAGGGATATTACAAACGAGGATTATAATTTTTTTGTTAGTGTTAGAAATACCATCAAGCTTAATTCAACTACAGAAATAAAAGCTAGAAACTCTACTCAAGCTCAATCTAAACCTTCAGTCTCAAGCTTGAGTGAAGTGACTGCTACGTTATAATTATAACAATATATACTAGTAATTTAAGCCCAACTTGGTTGTCGGATAGTAACATCGGTGATTGTCCCAATAATGTTGGTTCAACAAACTTGTTACTGTTATATAGGAAAAAAATAAAAATAACATGTTAAATTAGTAATAGGGTAAAATAAATTACTTTTGCCATAAAGAATTAGAAATTTGTTACCATTTTATAGTTTTTTTTCAGAATTGATTGTTGAAATTAGGAATTGTTACAATATATTTGTTAGTTAAAGGAAAAAGTTATATTGTCGGCGAGCGTATTTGGGTGAGAATGCGATGGGCCGATTTGGGCCCACTTGGAAGGGTCCAGTTGTATGTGCACTACGACAAGGGTTACTCCATCCAATCAGTACAGCTTAATAACACCCATTACAGCCTATTTGCCTTTTCTACAATTATCAACTCGGTCTATTAAGCGTGTATAAATATGATCGAATCAAATCAATTGACCGTAAATAAAACACGTCAAGTCTATTCTACTCGTAAATTACACCCTGTGTATATATATATATATATATATAATACTAGTTTTAATAAACTCGTGTAATACATGGGTTGAAAATATAAAAACAACACACATTATAAATGTATGAATATTTTAACATGATTAAGTTACGTATTACTATAACAATGAAATATTAAAAGGTATATATATAAGTTATAAATATTCGAATACTTTTTTAAATAATATAACATACAATTGAGTCGTGTAAAATTAAAAACCATATGTATTAAAATCACACTAACATAAAATAAATATATGTATCAATAAATATTTATTTCTTTTTGGCTATAAAAATATGCATAGTTCAAAACAATATTTAAGTTGATTATATGAAAAATTAAATCCAAAACAAGATGAATTACTACTATTAATTGAATTTCTTAAAATAGAAAATTGACTAAATAATATATTTGTTTAGACGGGAAAATTTATTTAAGAAACAACATTAGAGTGTCATATGATATGTTAGTTACTCTTTTATTATATACTATAAATTTGTCGAGGTTTGAACTTTTACTTCCACGTAATGATACTCTTAGAAACAAAGTCTATGTCAGTGGTATATCAAGTCGCCAACTCAGTGAAAGAAAACACTTAATTATTGGATTTTTAAATGATTTAGTTAATATACTTTAAATCCCAGTTTTTTCAACATTTGTTTTTCGAATGGTGGTAAAATTTTATAACACAAAACGGAAACTAGCCAGGAGCTAAATACACCAAAACACGAAAAAACAACTAATTACATACAAACAAAAGGTATTTACAACCAACGTACTAGTTAATAAATCATTCTAAATCTTCTAATTTGGGTCTATCTTTCACTCAATAAAGCCAATTGTTTTACAAGTCAAACTGCGCATTTTACAAGAAGTAATTGCCATTTATAATATATCTTCATGAACGTAAAGTGGAGAACTGGAGATCCAAATTAAGCTTTTAGCTAGTAATTTGTGTATTTTTTTTATTTAGTTTAACTCAATTTAGAATACTATTTGGCGTCAAATGAAAACACCGACTTATTATTATAGCCAACAGGTTCACAACTTTGCGTGAGGTCCGCCTCTCATCGCTCCACCAAAGTTGAATATGCTATTGTTGCATTACTTATATCCACGTGCACGTCACATGATCAGTAGCTTTGCTGTATTAAATGACACTTTCAATCAACTCATTAATGTTATTGTCCCCTTCACCCACATTTGTCTAGGACTCGACTCATTTAAAAATGAGTCGAGGCTGTTGGTTTATCTTAAACAAGCTTAATTGTTGAGCTCGTGATATGTAAAATCAGCTCGTTTAGTTTTTAAATTAATATATTTATGGGTTTCATTTGAAAACTATCAGACCATAAGAGTACAATCTATCTAAAATTTGAGTTGATAAAAACATTCACAGTAGGTTTTTCATTTTGATTTGAGTATGTGTGATGGATGGTTATAAGTGGTTGTAAGTGAAAAATAGAAAAAATTTATGAGAATTGTACCATGATTCTTCATATTTAATGAAAACAGTACCCCTATAGATTTTTTAATATTTTAAAAGTAGTTGTGAGTGAAGAGTTAAGAAAAAGTAATGATAAAAGTATAAAAAATAGTATTTAGTTGAAAGTGAAATAAAAAAATCATGTTTTTATTGTAAATATGATGATAAATATGAGAAAACTACTGTGAATGCTATAATGAAACTTAAGTTTAAAAGAAATATATTTTTAAATATATTTTTATTTAGGGTTTTATCTAAACAAGACAACTAACGGACGAGTCTAGGGGTGTTCAAAAATATCAGAATCCGAGAATTCGACCCGACAATCCGAATACGAAATATCCGAATTTTCGGATATCCGAAAATTCGGATTCGGATTCGGATTCGGATAGTGATTTTCAAAAGTCTCGATATTCGGATATCCGATAATCTGAAAACTAAAAATATTTTTTTATTTTTACATATATTTTTACTTCAGATTGAGTTTTTTTAGTGTATATTATGACTTTTATAATATGGGTTGGTTTTTTATATTATTTTTATAATATTATATGTCTAGTTATTGTAAAAAACTAAAAACTAAAAAATAAAAAAAATAAAAAAAACAGAAAAGCAAAAAATGAATTTCGGATATCCGAATCCGTATCCGAAATTCCGGATATCCGAAATTCCGGATATCCAAAATTTCAGATACGGATACGGATATTGATTTCCACTATCCGAAAT
>BJCM01066997.1:0-28379 GCA_018326385.1 Flaveria bidentis | reverse complement strand
TTTAAAAAATGAATGATTTAAAATATTTTATTTCAAAAGGTTCAATGTTTTAGAAGAAATATATATGTATTTTAATTTTCTTAATAAAATTTATTTTTAAAAACATAGTTTGATTTTTAAAAAATATAGATGAGGGAGAAAAATGTATCAATTGATCAAATTAACTTTGATGAAAAGAGAGAAATTATTTGAGTGTTTAAATTACTTTAATATATTTTTGGAGGAAAAATAAAATAAGAATGTTTAAAAGAATGACAAGTATCAAAAAGATGGTTTAAGAATATAACAAGTGACAAAATAAACATTTTTTTTATTAATATCTATAGATTATGTTAACTTCAGTCCAAAAATTTCACCATTTATTTTAATTTAAATCTAAAATAAGTTTTCTTTTTTAAACTTTTGGATGAAAATGTTTAGTTTTGTCAAACTACTGGAATCAAATTTGAAATCAATTTTAAATTACAATTACAATTGCTCCTCACATGCGTTGTGGGGAACTCCACCACGAAGCAAGTTTCAAAGAGCGGATACAAAAACACATCGTAATGGGTATCAGTTGATGAAAAAAAAACTATTTTTTAACATTTACCAATGCTTCGAGTTGTGCATTTTTATGATTGGGGAACAGATTGTAAAAAAGAAGTAACACAATAAATTTAAAGAAAACCAAAAAGTAGTATACGGAATTCATTGAAAGTAAAAAGTAACTAAAGAAAGAAAAAAGCAAACTAACAAGAAAAAAAAATACAATCAAATGATAAAAAAAATACAATCAAAGTACAAAGACCAAATGTATCTATATTGTACTTTTTTCTAATGCTGAAATCAAGTTGTTAATCGTTAGTTAGCCCCTGAATACAAAATTCGGGGAAAATAAGAATAGCAATCCTTGTAATCTATTATATTCATTTCCGTGTGTCTTGTGTAATTGATAATCAAATTGAATGAATGAATCGAAGGTTCTTTGATGTTCAATTCATGCTGTGATCTTGATTGTGCTTCGAGCACCCGCTAGAAATTTTAAATTTTCTATCCATGACACGTCTATTCAGATAACTAATTCTAAACACTCACACACACACGAATAAACCAACTAAAAAGAACATATAAAATTGCCGTGGTTATAAATAAAAACAACAAAAATAAAAAAATGTTTGTACTCAATTCATGTTGCCACTAAAATGTGTTCATCTTCACAACTACACTTGAATACAACAATGGCAAGTGCAAGCATCACAACTACACAAACCATCAATCTTCCAACACAACCACCCCTACCGCCACCGCCACCGCCACCACCGCCCTTCACCGCCACCATGCCACCCCTCTCCGCCTCACCCGACCACGATGGATCCCTACACCCGAAACCACAACATTGACCACAGTTCTCATCATAATTCCCAACACCCCTCCAAGAAAACTCTGTACAACCACACTCTGTTCATCAACATCAAAACAACCACCATCAATTCCACCATAATCGTCAGAACCCACATCAGATTCTTCAAAAAGCCTCCTTCCCTTAATCCCACCCTCATCAAAATCATCAATTGAAGCTCGATCATGGTGTTCTGAATTGGGGGAAAACTCTCTTGAATATGAATTGTCGTTCTGTAATTGTAACAATGACATGAGTTCTTTGGGGGAGTTGTGGTGCAATTGAAACAGACGGTGGTTGTCGGCGGTGGTGGGTCTCTGGCGATCGGATTTGAAGATCGATTGCTTGATGGAATCCCACTCAATTTCGAGGGTTTTGAACTGTTGTTGAAGTGGGTCGTCTTCTTCATCGGTGTAAATTGAATTGAACACTGTTTTCATCATGGTGATGGGGTCGAATTGATTTGATTTTTTCGAAATTGATGATGATGATGGAGTTTTTTAAAGACGTTTGATGGAGATTTTTGCGGGATCTGAACAACCCATGATTTTGATTTGAATTTTGGTTAATAATCTGGTTGAATTTTGATGGTGTTCGTTGATACAATTGTTGTTTCTACATCATATTTATAAAGAAATAAATATTATCAAAATTACAATTTATTAAAAGTTTTCAGAAACTCTAGTAGTAAAAACAAGCATTATATTAGCACTAGGATTTGGCTCACGTTTGTCGCGACAACTTGACTTTGAATATAATTTATATAAAAACTTAACTAGAATTAAATATATTAACAAGTGATTTCAAAAATAAAAAGAACATTATGTTTTTACCTAATAAATAAAACATGTGCTGCATTTGCAATGATCAATTTTAAGTAAATTTATATCAAACATTATATAAAAATAAACATATCAGTTTAAATTCATTGAAATGTTATACTATAAAAGTTATAAAACGGAAAGAAGATATGTTTAAATTTATTATAATTTTAAATTAACAATAGTTTTCAAGAGCGTATACTTGTGCTTTGAGAGTTTATTAGGTGTGTTCAAAAAATCTGATTTCCGAAACTACCCGAAATCCAATTCGTATCCGAATCCGAATAAATCGATTTGAATCCTTATTCGGATATTCGGATTTCCTTACTTGGATTTCGGATCGGATTTCGAATTTCACAATTTTTTTATTCGGGTTATTCGGATATCCTAATAATCCGAATAAGACTTCAACTATATTTCTATCCTAGTACTCATTACTCAACTATTTATCATGTTTTCAACTTAATACACAATAATATTTACACATTCTAGTAATAATCTTAAATAATTATGCAATAATCGACCGTTATTCTAAATTAGAGATTCTAATCTTCGGGTTTTATGCAATTATTTATTATGTTTTAATTTTGAATTTGCGTACAAGTCAATTTTTTTAGTTTTATATCTTTTATTGTTATTTTCAACTTATAAAATATTAAAATAAAAAAATAGCAAAAAAAAACAAAAAACAAAAAAAAATAGGAAAAAAATGTTATTTGGTTTATTCGGATAAATTCGGATTATTAGGATATATCCGAATCCGATCCGAATTGAATTCGGATAGATTCGGATCGGATAGAAAAATCCTTATACGGATCGGATTGAATTTCGGATAGGGTCCTGAAATTTTCAAATCCGAATAATCCGATCCGAATAATCCGTTATCCGATCCGATGAACACCCATGGAGCTTATACCTAGATTAGTTTTGAATATAATTTCTATAAAAACGTATATAAAAATAAAACGTCAAAATGGTGTTTTTGTAGTTTTGTAACAAATTATATTTTAAAAGCTATAAAAATAAATAATGAAAATTTTCCAATATAAATTATAATATTATAATGATAGTATTTCAAATAATATTTTTTTTGTCAAAACATAGACAACGATAAACACGTTAGGATCATTTTCGTAAAAAAGTCATTTATTTTGTCATTCATTCGGTAAAAGAATACATATTGTAAGATTATACAAATGTAAAAAATAACCTTTTTGTTGTTTCACAAGGTTAAAAATGAAAAATAATATTTGATGTAAACTTTACTTAAGAAAAACATATTTTACTTTAAAAAAGCTAAACCAGTTAAACATATAGCATGGTGTCCTTTTTAGTAATGTTATCAAACTAGACTGAATCAATTGATTGAATTGAGAATCAGTCATAAAAATGTACCATCATGATGTTTATCTAAACCGTTCTTAATTGAATCAGTCAGTTACTAGTGAGTCAAGTGACTTAGTCAGCTAGCCCACCTGGTTAGATTGAATTTCAACAATCTTTTTATTGTTTCTTTTAAATTTTAGTGTTTTATGTTTTTATTGTAATTATCTACAAGCTACCTCTTCTATATGCTTTTCTAAAAGGTTTACTTTCTTATTCCTTCAGACCGGGCCAAGCCTTTAGGTTGTTTAAGATACAAAATTCGTTTTAAATTATAAGTATTTATATAGTTTTATAATGAGTAAATTGTTATTTTTTCTCTTGATTTGTGTTATTTTATTATTTAAGTACTTATGTTTTATTTTTTGTTGTTTCGTAACCGTGTTTCAGAAAAATTATCGAAACAATCATTTCTTCAAATCTCTAAATAAGGTTAGTTACCACCAGGAATAAAGTCTATCATTTTCTATATAGTAAATTGATATTTTTATTCATTCAAATTATTCATATGCATATATTATAAGCTTTCTTTGAAGAGTTGGTAGCTTTAACATGTGATTTAGGCTCGTTTGCGGCATTCTTCCATAATAAAACATGGTTAATGTTATGAATATCATTATGCGTAATCATTACTTCAGATAACAGTTTTCAATGCTCATCATCATTCGTAATTGGCAACAAAACATGTCTTGGGATTATTCTCTCCTTTTTATATCTCTTACAATATTTTCCACCAATTCAAACATCTGAATTCAACCAAACACAAATCCAATCAAACATTTATTACAAAAAAAACCTGTTAAATTTCAATCGATATCAAACTTAGCTAAACTTGTCATTGGAAACTTAAATTAACATGTAAAACTTACTTTAGCGGCAATGTATTCTTTTAAACATGACAACGAAATACACTGGACCTCCGGTACCAACACACTTTGTGTACCAATCATATTTAAGGTACACACTTGATTCTACCGACGGGAAATTGAAGACCGGTTTTAACAGAACGAGTGACCGCATTCTTTCTTGAGACCATCGATTTTTTGAAATACGAAAACCGAAACAACAAAAAACAAAACATAAGTTACCGGAATTTTAAAATTTTCTATTATTCATATATGAATCCTACAAAAAAAAAACCGTGACTTGAAGTCTCCATCTCTCTCTCTCTCTGAAGGGCTCACGGCCAAAAGGTGTACGACGGAGCCGACCACCGCGACCGCCACCGCCACCACCACCGTCACCACCACCGTCACCACCACCATCAACCACCGGTAATGACGTCACGGTCCCTCCCGTCGAACGGAATCACTGCAACAATCGACCTCATCGGCGAAGACCTTCTTCAGAACATCGTCGCTAGACTTCCGGCGACCTCGTTCGCCTCCGCCGCTTGCGTCAGCCGCTCATGGAACCTCGTGTGCGGTCGCGTTCTTTGTCGCCCCAAACTCTCATCCGCATGCTCCTTCAATCATTCTCTACAGGTAACTTTTACAAAACCCTAAGTTCTACACTTCAACGTGAATTAGAATTTACACTTGTAATTGTGTTATTCGACGTTTGTTTTCGTTTTTGTGTACGGTTTTTGTTAGGTTGCTGTAGAAGAGGTGGTGAATAAAGTACTATCGGAGCCGATTCGTCCGCATTTTGCGATTGCTTCTGTTGGTCCTTTGTTCGATTTGCCGGAGGCTCACCGACTCGTATGTTTTATCTCTGCTTCTGTTTGATGTGAAATTCTACAAAATTTTCGTGAATTAATGATTAAATGATAGCTTGATAGTATTTCATAACGATGAGTAAGACTGTGTTGGGTGTTAATGTGTAGTAATGCGAAATCAATCCATATCAAACATCAGTTTGGTGTCCTAAATCAAATTGTTATGTTTCTCATTTTTCTTCTAAATAGAAACTTAAGAAAGAAAAAATAGGTTAACCGATTTATTAGAAAGGGTTGTGTTTGGGTTAACCACCTTATAAAATGTCTTGTGTGTTGGGTTGAACACTTCAGAAAAGGGGTTAGATTAGCCGAATGAGTACTTGATTATTTTGGATCGTGTCAGGAATAGCCTAGATGAAATAACATGTTGCATACACATTGGGTTTGAAAATTTACTGATTTCATGAATGACTTGCAGATTACTACAAAACTAGGCTCACAAGTACCAGTCATTACTAATGATCCCTCTGGAATAATTGGAAGGGATGCATTTTCTGATGAATTTAAAGAGGTTTTTTGCTGTTTTCTAATTAGATATTTAAGTTTTCGCGGTTATTTTGATTGCTAAGGTACCACGTGCTATACGTTGGTGGTAAGAAAGTATCGAATCGAATAATCTGCAGGTTCAGTGGGAAATTACTGAGGAGGATGAAGATCCTGATGCTCCTTTAATTCTATCTGAGAGTGCAAATAGAGCAATCATGTTAATTGTTGGATTTCTACCAGGGATGAAAGTTAGAACAGTCCCACTTCTAAAGCAAATCGAGGTAATAAATCTAATCTTTCTTGAAGAAAGCTATAGACATGTCGTTCTAACGTAATTTATATTTCTTAAATTGGATTTATTTAAAATTTTAATTTTTGAGTTTGTGTATTTATGTATCAGGAACCACAATATGTCATGGTTGACAAATTTGTAACAGACATTAGGGAGTTCTCGACTTCTGTTTCAGGATGTAAATCCCCTGCTGCCATTATTATGTTCGGTGTAAGTCATTCCTCATGTTATTTGTGCACATTTTACGAAATACTAACAACTACTTTTCTTGCTTTCTTAACAAGCTCATATTCTTGTTGCATTTCTGATACTTACTTGAGTTTATTTACAGGAATTTCAAGCAGGCATGAAAGCGGTTATGGAAAAAATGGGTTAGTGTTGCTTGACAAACAGTTCAATGTACAATGCTGAATTATACATTAATTTTATGCATTTTTCTTCATTATTGTAGATTATGCATTGTCACCAGAAACGGTCGTTGTTGGTGACAGTGGCTGTCAGTTCCGACATACCAATGGTATCAATGGCAGTTCAAGGAACATAACTGTTAATGAAGAACATGTTTCTGCTGCTGTTGCCTTGGTATTTGCAGGGGACAGGAATAAGCCGCAAGGTAACATCAAAATGTACACTTGTGTATATATGTTTTTTAACAATATTTTTGCTGTTTGATTATGACCATAGTGTTTCTTTCTTATAATCATATTTTCCTGACACCAGAATCAATTTCTCTTATGCTATTATATGTTTATCTCTTGCATTTATGGTTTGTCCTATCCAGTTCTGAGAATACCTAAATATCTTTTGAGCAGGTATAGGAGATACACAATTTCATGCTGTAATATCAAGCGGATTGTCACCAGTAGGCCCCACATACAAGGCGGGATCTGTTATAGAGAAACATCATGATTCTATGACTTGGCTCACTGCAAGAAGAGAAGGGTCTCGTGCGAATATTGATGGTGAAACTATTTTGAATCAAGTCTATGATGAAGTATGTTATTCTTTACCTTTAGTTAATATTCATGCTACTTCATGACTAGTCTATTAGGGACAATTTCACATAAATCTTTCTAAATTTCTACAATTCATATAATCATATTTACCTATTTAGAATTGCAAACACATCATATTTTTCTATTCCACTAAATAAACCTGTTTCACTAAATAAACGAAGAGAAAATTATGCGGTGAGATGATTCATGATAACAATGTTTTTTTCTTATTTGTTTATACAATGAAACAAACTGTTCAAAGTGATTTTCATTTATTTACTGTGGAATGGGTAAACATTGGAATTTTCAACTTTTAGGAAGTATATATATAATTAGACCGATCTACAATTTTGACGAATACCGAGATCCTTTTATACATCATTTGGCATTCATTTATGAGCAAATTGCATCAAAAGGTAACATAGTCTGGCCACATTTATGTCTAGGAAAGATAGTTATCTCTTAAAACGGATCCAACCATTAAAATCTTATAATTAAGGATTCAAATTCAAAATTCATATCCAGGGGTCAATATTCAAAATGACGTGACTGATGATGAGTGACATACTGATAACTTTGACCATGTTAACTTTTATGCTGACACAGCGCTCTGGTGTTTTGACATGGCAATTGGCATATGAAAACTTGTTAACTTATAAGATACACTTAAATGAAAGTTTTTAAAAGTTGAATCATTTTATGTAGAGAATGTAATATCCATTTGAGTTTTGAATAGAAATTCGAGCAAACTATGTTATATCATTTTGCAATTTGCCCTTCTTTTATCTCCAAATTCTTATGAATTCTGATTGTATTATAATAATGACAGCTAGGGGACCGAATTCAGTTTCCTACTTTCTACATTGGGGTAACAAAAAACCGAAAATGTGCTGTTGGTGAGGAAAAGGTTGGACATATAACTTCTCTTGCATTCCATGAGGTTCTCGGGTAAGATGCAGTATTGCAGTTTCTCTTTCTTGTTTTATAATATTGTCTTATCTTTGAGCAACTACATATGTCATCATTTATAACTTAGAAGTCAACTTATCATAGTTCACAACTTGCCATGGTCAACTTTTGCATGTCATTAGCAAGAAGTCATCTTACTATATATATTATAAATGGTGCACTGTGCTCCTGTGATTGAATATTAGACCGTGGGGTTGTTTACTTCAGTTTCTTATTAGCGGGTGTTTGAGATTGCTTTTCAATATAATTACTTGATTTGGAAACAGTAGTGAAACAGAATAATCATTTATGCAAGACTTCTCTCAAATTGATTATATCACCCTCAAGTATTCAGATTTTTCATCCAAACACTTAAATTGATCACCTGATGTTAGAAAAATCGTAATAATTTGATAATTTGTTTTAAAATGCAATGATCACTTTTGAATAAGATACTCTTCTATTGATTATTGAAATTTAATTATTTGACTTAATAATAATAATATAATAGATCATTCCATCCATACCTAGGTAGTCAAAGGTGCTTGGCGCCCTTGACTTCAGGCGCAAAGGTTGTGCTTGTTGCCTAGGTGCCTAGGTTGCTTTCGACAACTATGATATAAACATGCCATTTTTAGGGGACCTATAACATGTTTTAGACTTGTAGGCAGGTTTATGTTAGTTTTAACATCTTTGGCCAGAACTTGGCCGGTATCTTTGCTTGGGCGCCTTGATGGACGCAAGTTGGTAGATTTTAATTATTCTAGGTGGGTTTCAACAAACAAAATGTTTCTAATAGAAAATGATCTCATCTTTGATTATAGGTGGTTTTGATTGATTGAAACTCAAATACGATTTTTTATTATTATAATCTAATAATTAATTTGGATCTAATATGAATTTTCTTATATAACTTGTAATATTTAACCCTTTTATAAAATCCGAGCACCCTATTTTGTTTTGTTTTTTTTTTAGACATTCCGGGTGTATGTTTTGTTAAAAACCAAGTTTATTCTGAAAAAGTTTTATATCAATTAAATTAATACTATCTCCCAAACAAACTTGGTGTTGAAAAAAAATTATGCCCGAAATATAAAAAAAACTATTTTTTTTAAATAACTAGTTGTTTAAAATTTAAGTTATAGGTTGATGCAAAACACTACTTGTTCAAAATTTTATTTTTTATAAATAACTAGCTTATTTGCCTGTGGTGTGTTACATGGGGAGACTAAAGGACTGTTTTTGGGCTGACCGGCTGACTCAGTCTGCGGGTTAGCCCGTTTGATTTCGGCTTCGAGCCCGGCTGACCGGGTCTCCAGTGCTGACCCAAATCTTGAAAAAAAATATGTTGACCGGCTGACCGGCAGGCCGCGGCCCTCTCGCGACCCGCAGGCCGCCACCCTCTCCGACCCGCAGGCCACCGCACCCTTGCGGTGGTGGTTCCAACCGGTGGTGTGACTCCGGTGGGTTTTGTTACTTAAATATTGAATCGTTTTGGTTCCAGTCAGATACTGAATCAAACAGACAAGTTACAGTCAGATGCATACCCAGTCAGAACTTCTAACTGGGTCAGCTTCTGACTCAGTCAGATCTTACCCAGTCAGTGTAATCAAACAACCCCTAAGTAAGAAGTTGAATTTAAAAATGAAACAGCAATCAATTAAGTAATAACTATTAATTAAAAAGGTTGGTTAATTTAGTAGATGAGAATTTTATTTGTATATAAGTATGGGCTTGTATGTTATCCTGATTTATATATGTAGATACACATAAAATTATAAAGTGATAATCTAGTAAATAGAAAATTGTCTCACAATTTTGGTTTATGATGCATTAACACGATTACAAAATTATATATTTTTTCAGTAATATTCTATTTTTTTAATAGACTTCAGGTTATTGCACCTGTTTGACCCGTATTCTGTTTTCTAACTTTTTTGGTTTCATCCGCGTAACCTGTTAGAAATAAAACACAACTCTGCAGTCTTGCACAAACCCTTAATAATTAAAAAACTTGAAATTCCCCCTTTTAGGCTCTAACTGTATATCTTCATGCAGGGATAACCAGGAGTACTTTTTTGTTGGTGACGTGGGCATCAAAACCGGTGATAAATTCCGTTTTTACCACTCGGATTCCACCACCGCTCTTTCTTCTGCTGCTAAAGTCTCTAACCATTTGAGATCATTCAGTCAAGGGAGCACCAGCACCACTCGGGAGGTGTTTGGCGGTCTTATTTTCACTTGTTGTGGTCGTGGTGAGTCATTCTTCGGCCAATCAAACATTGACAGCTCCCCGTTTTTGGACAACTTCCCTGGTGTGACACTTTGCGGGACATTTTGTGGCGGGGAGATCGGACGTGGTGATTTAACCCCGTATGTTGAAGAATCTCAAGAACAGAAGTCGGTACGCTGCTGTTTACATGTATACAGTGCAGTGTACTTAATCATGTCTTACACCCCATGAAGAAAAGAATTCATGTGGTTTTTGTGTTGGGATTTGGCGGGAAAGAAAGGATAAAATTTAGTGGTTAATTTCTAGTTGCTTAAGTTTTTGTTGAATAAACTGTTAGTTATGCTATCAATCATCAAACTACAATTAGTTACATATGCTTAAAGTTTCATCTACTCAAAAGTGTTAAATAGATATTTGGTTATCATATAATGTTAGATTCTAACCGAAATAAACATTCAAAGAACCGTTCGTAAATTGTTTGACGCTATGTTTGGTTACTTAGATGAAAATGATCGAATTAGAACAAGCCTCTTGTGTAGTCGTATATGTTGTTCACAAGTTCATTTACCAATATGGGTGTTCTTAAACTCTGGGTTGCGGAGAGGTTTCTTAAATACTTATTTACTGCTGTGATTAACGACTATAGTTTTATTTATTTTGGCTTTCTTAAACTGGGTATTCGTAAACATAATTAACGACTTGTGATAAAGTTTAAACTTTGTTTTCCGTTTTTCTATCCTGTTAGATGAAAATAATTTTAAACAAGTAAATTAAATAATTATGTATTTGAAATATCTCTTCTTATTTTAATAATTTATTAAAACATGCTAAATTGTAAGATTTTAGTTATATCTTCTCTTCATATATAGATATACGAATATGGACTTTTATTATTAGTTTTTTTCAATTTATCAAAATTTTATTATTAACTATTTCATCAATGACTAATGACATGTATCATACAAAATATTTATAAACAATGATGTTTTTAACATGTTGAATTTATGCTATCCATGTAATACACAATTTTTAACCTAATTACATAACAAATCTAGGTGTTTATTATCAACTAATATTTAAATATCAAATTATTGTTTTTAGTTTATGTTTAAAATAAATTTTTAAAAAGTAAATATGTCTAATTGCCTTTAAAAAATAAATATAATCTCTTTGATTTATGGGAAACAACGCATATACATTGTGTATAGACTACGATAAATGTAACATTTATAGAACATAAAAGATTCAAAGAAGTGTATGCAACTCCAAGAATGAGCAGATAATAAACGTTAGACTTGGTTGAGACTTATGTTTAATGTTTTACACGGTCACATGGTGTTAACGAGTTGTGTTAGTTTGTGACTTTTTTGATCTTCTCTTATTAAAAACAAGAATCGAAAACAAGAATCGGTCACATGGATTGAATTCTAAGTTGAAGCCCATATAATATGTAGGCCTCAACTTAAACTTTATATATTGAGTTTTACTATCCAAAACGAGTCTTTGATATATTAATATTATAACTCATATAATTTAAAACCAGATAATCCATGATAAATTATCTATTTATCTACATATCGAAATATGATAACATTAGCTAAATAATATTGTATTAAATAATTTTAAAACAATATAAAAATAAATAAGTATGTGTATAAATAAAATTTTTAATAGTAAACATTTAATTAACATATTTTATAAATATAAATAAGTATGTGCATATATAAAATATAAATACTAAACATTTAATTAACATATTTTCTACGAGCTAGACTCAGAGCTTTAGATATAGAGTTTAGAACAAGCTGAGCTTGAACTTTTTTAACTTACACGAGTCAGACACGACTTCATCTTGGCTTGTTTACACTCTTCGAAATGATTCCCTTTATATATATATATATATATATATATATATATATATATACATATATACATATATACATATATACATATACATACATATATATACATATATATACATATATACATATACATACATATATATACATATATATACATATATACATATACATATATATATACATATATATATATATATTATGTCTTTACTTAGACGACAATAAAAGTTCCTCGTTTGTACCGCCATAGAAGACTAAAATCCAGCAATTCAACAAACACACCCCTTAGAACTCCATCCACCAAGATTTTTTATGTTTAGACCCTTTCCGTTTGATTATATATCTATATTAGGTTAGTATCCCTTGAATTAATAAAATAATTAATAATTAGTAATAAAAATTTATGAATTATAAAACCATGTTTAAAGGTAAAATATGATTATAATTACATATGAATAGCTATTTCAAGTAAATAAACAATATATATGTTATAGACAAATAAATTAGATAAATAGATAGTCTAGAAACTTATTTATTAAACGGATTATGGTTAGTAATAAACACGAAAAGTTACCAGTACGATATTTTAGTATAAGATATGTATAACATTATATATATGTACTTGTTCAAGAGATAAAACAATTATACTACTTTTAAATATCTTATTTAAATAGTTTCATTTTTAAATATTTTTTTAAGATTTTTTTATAAAAATTTATTATTTATAAAAATCTTGTTTATTTAAAAACTCAAGTTTCTAATTATTCTGCTTGTTTTAATAATACTATTTTTAGAAAATTCCATATTCTTTATAATTATTTTAAAAAAAGTATTGATTTAAAATATTTTGTTTCAAAAAGTTCAATGTTTTAGAAAATATATGAATTTTAATTTTCTTAATAAAATTTATTTTTAAAAACATAGTTTAATTTTTTTAAAATGTAGATAAGAGAGAAAAATGTATCAATTGACCAAATGAATATTTATGAAGAGAGAAAAATTGTTTGATTATTTAAATTACTATAATATACTTTTAAAGGGAAAATAAAGTAAGAATGTTTAAAAAATGACAAGTGTCAAAAATATGATTCCCTTTTTCTAATTTTTTAAAGGGTTGGTAGTAGTACCGGCGGTTTTCGGTGAAAATTCACCCGGTTGGGCATACCTGGGTCCAGGGGTATAGTGTTCCCGCCAACCTTAGTTTTTCTCAAGCTTTCCCCGGCCTTTCACCATAGCCACTCTGTGTGGCCTTACTGTTTATCGTCTTACATTTTCAATAATATATAATATATTTATATGGATTATGGTTATTAATATTTATAGATTTATAGATAATTTGAAAGTATCAGCTACATTTAATTTCTTAGCTTGTATATTTTGGCCACATAAGTTTTTTGATTTTTATATTTTGGTCTTTTTTAGATCTGTCTTGCCTTATGACATGTATTTATGTTTATATAAAAAGTAAGTATAGTAATTAACAATTATTTTAAAAACCTTTTTTTTATTTTGAATTATAAAAGACAAGTGAAGGAAACGGGCATAAATTATCATTTATAAATATTAGTGTGCATTAATGAATTAATATTTTTTGATCCATCAAGTTATTTGTTGTCTTGGGGTTCTAAGTCGTAGTGATAACCATTACGATATTTTTTGTATTTTGACGCTCATGTTCAAGTCCGTGGTGCAATTACCCGCGCAACGCGTGAAGAGATATTTCTAGTTTCATATAGAATGGCATATTAAAGGGAAAAACAATCGAACAACACAACGTCATATATATGATAGTCGTTACATGGTGCTTGTTTGGTCACTGAAAAACCTACCCATTTTTCTCGTGTGATACATCAACGACATATCAGTTTTTCTATTTCCATAGTTTTCCTTGTTTATCCAAATGTTAAATGGTGTCGACCCACTTTTACCCAGTAACCTGATTTCTCACTTTTTCTATTTTTTTAAAAGGTTGGTAGTAGTACCGGCGGATTTCGGTGAAAATTCACCCGGTTGGGCATACCTGGGTCCAGGGGCACAGTGTTCCCGCCAACCTTAGTTTTTCCCAAGCTTTCCCCGGCCTTTCACCATCGCCACTTTGTGTGGCCTTACTGTTTATCGTCCTACATTTTCAATAAGATATATAATATATGTTAAAATCTTATATTTTATATTAGAGGTAACTTTGCATAATAGTAACCAACTTTTAAAAATGTTACAATTAAGTTACTTCAATTTTTTTTTAAAAAATATTATAATTAAGTTACACAGATTTCATGTTTAATTAAAATAAAAAATTTTAAGATATTTTTACATGTTTTTCTCTTTGTTTCAACAATAAAAAATATACTTTTTCTTTGATGTAGACTTGGAGTGACGACTTTGATTTTAAGTTATTTATTTAATTATATAATATAACTAATATGTTTTTTAAAGTTTTTAATAATTACATATATTCGAGATCCGTACCCACACATCCTCTCCTCTATTTCTTTCTTAATACAAAAAAATCCGATGATAACTCAATTTGATGGTTTAATAATCTGATTTGAGCAAAATATACATAAGTGATATAATTTAAATACTTTTAAAACTTGTTTATTATTCTGTCATATATATATATATATATATATTTTTTAAAATTTATTTTATAAATAAAACTTCTTTTGTTTATTTATGAAAAGATATTATTATAAAAGGTATCATTGTAGTAAAGTGTAATTATGCCAAGTGTGGAATAGGCAACAAGTAATTTCCGAAAAAAACCCTTAATGGATTCACACTCCATCTTCACACACATACCAAAAATAGCCCCTGCATCAATGACTTGTACAGTCTGCACAACCAATCACTCAATTGGCATTATGTTGGAGTGTGGTGGGCCCCACGGTAAGTAAGTACAATGAGTGGAGGATCGGACCAGAAGCAATCAGAGCCGTAGGTTAATGTGATGACACGTGGCAAAGTGGACCATTGTGATTCATTAAAATGGATACCAAAGTGTTAAGGTATCATCTTCCTTTTCTTCAACTTTTCCATCTTTCTTTCTTTCACCATCTTTCTTTAGATTTAATGCCTTTACCCACCCCACTTGTTCATCATTATTCATGCTTTTTCATTTCACCTTTTTATAATATGTTTAATAATAATATATATATAATTTTATTTTTTAATATAAAATAATGGCACGTTTTAAATTTGTTATTTGATAGAAGAATCTTATAAAGCATTAGAATTTAAAAACAATGACATATTTAGTAGAATCTTATTTATTTAGGGCGTAAATGAGTCAAGTCGAGCTGACTCGTTGTCATAGAATAATAATTAAATTTTGTAAATGTTTCAATTTGGTTAATTATATATATATATATATTTAATTGGACTATTTAATAAATGAGTCTAGTTGAGTTGAGCTAAACAGTCAAGATAGGATTGAGCTCGGTTTATTTAAAAACAAAATTGAGTTGAGCTAGCTTATTGTCATAAAATAATAATCAAGTTTTAAAAATATTTTAGTTTAGTCACTCATATATATTTTTTAAAAATTGATCTTTAGATCATCATGAGTCATTATCGAAATTTTAAAATATAAGTACATATTAAAATAAAAAAAATATGTTAATTATAATAAAATTTTAAAAAGTACTTAAAATTCTTTATCATTCAAAATAAGCATATAAAAATATTTAAAAAAATATTTCCTTATTGAAACAAAAAGAAAACATGCTAAAAATGTTAAAACTTTTAATTTAAAAAACAATAAAAGCTTACTAACTTAACTTGTATATTTTTTAAACTTGAGTTTAATTGAGACATTATTAAAAGTTAATTACTATTTTATAAAGTTACTCCTTTATTTCAACTAGGGATGACAATTAATTCCGAACTCAACGGGTATACCAAAACACGACACATCTTGGGCGTGCATGAGGTCGGGAATAGTGGCGGAGCTTGAACATCCCCGTAGGGGGGCGGGGGCAAATTTAATTTTTAGGGGGGGATGAACTCAATATTTATATAAAAGTTTACATCACCAGACAAAAAATTTACACTAGCAGACTACAATTTAACACTACCGACGAAAAAAAGAGGGGGGGGGGGGGGGGGGGGGGGCCGGGGGGGGGCCCCCCCGGGGGGGGGGGGGGGGGGGGGGGGGAGAGTGGCGCCCCTCCCGGTCTCCTAAATCCTCCGCCCCTGGTCAGGAAAACGGGTACGAGAGAGTGTATGTGATTACCTTTTATTACATGATCTACCCGTTTACGCGACCCGATTATTGATAATGGATACCCGCTTAACAATATACATAAAAATAATTTATACTTTTTTTTATATATTTTGATTATACTATACTTACTTTTAGTTATTTTTATCATATTATATTATTCAAATTAATTAATTATTTCAATTTCGTGTTCGGAATCATCCATTCTAATCTCTTGACTCCAACTCCAGAAGTTTATAGCTCCCATCACCTTTTTCCTCGCATGGTTGTAGTAATTTAGCTTATTTTATACTTTCTAGTCTCTAGTTTTGGTTTAATTTTGTTTAATATTGATACAATGTTGTAATTTTGATAGATGCGAACGTGTGTGGTGCTTTTTATAACACTAACGGGTATATCTAATTACCAGCGGGTATGTCGATACCCGACACGTAAATACTTCAAACAAACCCAACTAGTCTCGGGGTGGGTATGAGATACTATTTTCTAATCGAGTATGAGGTTGGGATTAGTCAAATCCGTCCATTACCATCTCTAATTTGAACGAGTATAAATTGTTAGCTTGGGTTTGACTTGTTTATTAATAAGCCGAGCCAATTTATTTATCTTTCAAAATGTCTAAGTTTTTTAATTTTATCTATATTTGTATATATAAATCCCCAAATAGATTATCATTTATTTTGTTTATCTTGATTCGTTTAAACAATAATATACGATTGATATTTTAGGATCTATAATAATCTTCTATATTTTTGTATTTCATTTTTTATTAGAACATATTAAAATGATCATATTTTTATAATCTATTTTAATGATATGTTATAATCCTGATTTAGAATTTATATAAACAATAATCTAAGATTTACTTTAAACTAGCCAACAAGCGAGCTAACATGACAACTAACGAGCGAGCCATGAGCTGAACGACATTGGCTCCGGCTCGACTCGTTTACAAATCGACCCGAGCCGCTTCAACTCCTTTATAAACGCACGATTTCAAGCAAATTATTTTTTAAATCAAACGGGACATGATCTACGAATTTTTACTTTTGAACGACTAATTGGATTACTGAATGGTCAACGGTTCAATCGATTATCTTCATTACTCGTGTACACAACTCAAACTTATTAATCAACCTTCATCCTACTCAAAACCAAAGGCTATAGATAGTGTGTAAAGGATAGGATAAATGACAACTTTTCTTCTATTCTGAAAAATATGAAAACTGAACAGGACCACTCAGTTTCTTGTCATGTAAAGTTTAGTTTAGATTTTAGTTTTGTGTCATGGACTATAGTTTTCTTAAAAGTTTTTAAAAATTGTTATAACCATTGTTTCAAATTCTAAATTCTCTCTTATCAAATTCATTTCATAAACCTGAAAATTTTATTTTCCTTTCTCTTTAAATTCTTTTATGTAATACTAGAAAGGTGTCCGCGCAATACGGCGTAGTGACATTTTACATCCAGTACGTGTTTATAATATTTTGTTATTCTTGTAGTATTTTTACAAAGTCTGTTATGTATTTTCTAAGCTAACATTTAAAATACCAAATAAATGGATTCTATATGACTACTTGTATATTTACATATTAAATTATTGTAGTTCACAAAATATAGATTAGTTTAACAAAAAGTTTACACCAAACGTTTTAAAAAAACAAAGATTACAACTGTAGTTTCAAAAAGTTTTTAAATGTGATAAATTAAAAGATATAGCTAAAATCTTAAACAAATTAAGTTTTTTTTAATTTATCGGTAGATAATGTAAAATTTTATTTAAGTGTTAGTATGCGTAAGGTTATGTAACTAATTGTAATGGGTAATCTGTAAATAAGGTTATAAATACAATTTTACTCTCAAAAGTGATTATATCTTATGCATTAAATAAAATAATTGCTATTAATTTTATGATATTTTAAATACCCATATCATATTCTTTATATATAATATAGATAAGTTAGATTTTCTGATATCCTTTATGTATAGTATAAATAATTTAGATTTGTGATATTTTATAATGTTTAATATTAATGAAAGATATGACTATACAAACATGTTTTGTACCTTTTACTCTCGTAATATTTCATAGAGAAAATGACTTGCGTTAGGTAAACTCATTTTCTTAACATCAATTTCATCGAAACGAATAAAAAGTTGAATATAAATTGTGTGGTTAGATTTGATTAAATATTACAAACATTAAAGAGAACTTAGAGTATATAAAAATTAAAAACAAAGATATAAATGCTTGACTTAACTTTCATTTTAGGTAAGTGTGAGAGTTCACGGATGGGATCGTTTTACGATCTAATGTACATAACATTCATCCTAAATTATGCGCAAAAGCCTTTTACCAAGGCTTGAACACATAACCTCTGAATTAAAAAGTAGCAACTTCAAGGATCCCTCTCCAAAAGTTAGAGTATATGTTAAACAAAAATTAAGAAAAAACAAACAAACTATACTTCAAGGATCACCCTCCAAGTCTCTCTTTTTCTTCAGTAATGTTAATCTTTTACCCAATAATTTAAAATTTTTTGGTTTAATTTATAAAAATGTTCAAGCTTTGTCGGCTCGTGATAATTACATTATATGTTATAATTGGTTTTGTATTAGAGTTTGATGGATGCAAGTTTCTCCTGTGGAAAACCAACCATTTTCGAAACACCGTTTATATAATTTAATTATTAGATTTTCATTCACTTGTCATTTGATTACCTTAAAAAGTCATATTCCATGAACAATCAAACAACTACCTATATGATTATTATTTCTTCAAACAAATAAACATATCCAAACACTAGATGATTGCCCGCTGACCTCATCTTATTTCAATTACTTATACTACTATAATGATTTGTTATATATAACATAATCATTCTAACAACAAATCTTTATATCCTATAGTCCTATAGTACCATAAAGAAGGGATTTCATTTATTTCAATTCCCTCACCAAACAAATAAACACATCCAAATACTATAATAATAGATGACACAAACTTAAACTTTAAACATAAAACTCGAAATGACAAGGTTAAAGCACTTAGAGGCATAGACTCGGCTTAGCTATTTATATGTGGGACTAAATGTTATTTACTAAAAGTAATTAAAAGATTTTAGTTTTTATAGATGACTAACTCAAACACAATTTAATTATACTCCAAAATATACATGTTTATTTATAACAGGATTTAAACTCTTAGTCACTTGAGAAGGAATATCTTTCCTACACATCCTGTGTTATTTTATTTTAAAACAATATTTAATCTATTTTTCTAAAAACCTATATTTGTATTTTACATGATTTAAAATTTTATTTATATAAATAGAGATGACACATTTTACATACCAAAAGACAACTTTTGGGTTATAAAAGACAAGTGAAAAGAAGAGAAGATAAAGAGATGGAAGAGGTGAGAATATCAAGATAGAAATGGGAAAAGGAAGGTTAGAGTTGAAGAGAATTGAGAACAAAATAAACAGGCAGGTGACCTTTGCAAAGAGAAGAAATGGTCTTCTCAAGAAAGCTTATGAACTTTCTGTTCTTTGTGATGCTGAGGTTGCTCTCATCATCTTCTCCACTCGTGGCAAACTCTATGAGTTCTCTAGCACCTCTAGGTACTATAATCAAACCCTATTTCATGTCTTGAAAATCTGTCATTTTGCACAAAGAATTCATCTTTAAATCCAGTTTCTCACATGGGTATTGAATAAAGTTGTTTGTTTTTGGATATTGTTATAAAAAGATAGTTTTTTTATACGCCAAGATAAATATATCTTGAAAAAGATACAAATAGAAGATGTTTTCTTGAAAAATATCGGAAGTCATATTGCATTTGATGCATATCTTGATTCATTAGTTCAAGATTCTAATGCATTTTCATGTTTAGACACTAATTTCTTTCTTCAAAAACCTTTTATAGCATGTATAGTTCATTAGTTCATCTTTAAATCCAATTTCACACATGGGAATTGTAAAAAGTTGTTTACTTTTGGATATGATTTCAGTTTTTTATTATAAAAGATTATGTTTTATAAAACATGATATTTTCTTGGAAAATGCAGAAAGTCATATTGTATTTGATGCATTTCATGTTTAGACCCTAATTTCAGACATGGGGTTTACACAAAGAAATTTATTTTTGGACCATAATTTCTTTCTTGAAAATCTCTCTTTTTTGCATAAATAATTTCATCTTCAAATTCAATTTCACATATGGGTATTACAAAAAGCAACTTATATATGGTTATAATTCAGTTTTTGTATTATACTAGATAAACAATACACTTGAAACAAAAAAATTTTCTTGAAAATCTTTATCTTTCCATTAGTAGTTCATCCTTAATCCAGTTTCTCACTTGGGTATGACAAAAAATTGTTTATATTTGGATATAATTCAGCCTTTTTTTATAAAACTCCATGTTTTTGTTAAACAAGAAGATGTTTATTTGAAAAATCCAGAAAGTCATACTATATTTGTCTATTTGATGCATATGTTGTTTCAGAAGTTCAAGATTCTAATCCATTTTTCGATTCTTTTTTTTATTTGGAAAATTAAAGCATGTTGAAAACACTTGAGAGGTATGAAAAATGTAGTTTTGGGCCACCAGAACAAAGAAAGCCAGCCAAAGAGGATCTTCAGGTATGAAAATACTCTATAGAAATCATAAAATTTTCAAAATTTTGAATTATTTTTTGGTGATTATTTCTTTAATTGTCTAATTTATTTCACTAGTTTATATGAAATGATGGTTGATTAAATGGTGTTTTGATATAAAATTGAAATGACATATGGGAATGGGAAAAGAGTGATGGAATTCTTGACTTGTTATTTCAAAATTTAAATTTGTCACTCTTGTTGATTCACAAGAAGTCAACAAACTTATGTTGGATCACTTGATTAGGAACAAAGCAGTTATCAGGAGTACATGAGGCTTAAAGAACGCTATGATGCCCTGAAACAACTTGAAAGGCGAGAACACGCAGTCTGCAAACTTATGATCCATTTTAATTATTTCTATAAGGAACTCGGTTTTAACTGCTGTAAATTTCAGGAATTACTATGGTGAGGAAATTGACTCGTTGAGTACCAGCGAGCTCGAGTCGCTTGAAAGACAGCTTCATTGTTCATTGAAGCAGATCAGGACAATAAGGGTACATTTACATCCTTACAATTCATCCTCAAATGTTAAAAGTTTGACTCCTGAAAGTCAACATGTTCGATCTTTCATTAAATGAATGAAAATCCTGTATCTGTATATCATTCTTCAGTAGAAGACTAAAAATCCACGTTTTTTTATCTACCAAATAACAATTTTACTCTTGAAAGTTAATAGCTAGTAACAATTTGACTCTTGAAAGTCAACACCTTGGACTTTTCATGAAGTCAACAAAAACCATATCCGAATCACATTATTGAATACAATCCATGTTTCTTTATAAAAAATAGCATAATAATGTTATGTTTTTGTGTCGTTTGTAATTGGCTTTTAACTTGTTCACACAGACTCAAGCGCTGATCGATAAGCTTTATGAACAACAAAAGATGGTATGAACTAGTATTTGAGATTTGAATTTTCTATTTTTTGCTTAATGTATTTGAATTGATTTTAAACTTTTGTTGGTATACAGGAACATCAACTTTATGAGTCCAACAAGACACTTCGACTCAGAGTATGAACTTTTTACCTTTTATTTAGCAGAACAGGTCATACTGGTTTAGGTTAAAACCTATTTGACTAACGAGAGATGAAACATAACACAAATCTAAGTTAAAACTATCACTTATAATATTGAAATGATTTATATGTTGAAATTTGTCATGCTCACAGTTAGATGAAGAAAGCCAAGCCGAGGCCCTCCAGTGGGATGCACACGCGAATGGAATGGTTTACGGGCATCATCAGCACCAAGTGTCTCAAACCCCACACATGGGGTTTTATCATCCTATCGGCTGTGAAACCACACTGCAAATTGGGTAACAATAAGCACCATTTGTAAATCGGTCTTGAAACATGAAAACTTTATATTCACTTTTTAACTGCGATACTTCTAATAAGGATCAACATTTGTAAATTTTAGGTACCAAACTGAACAAATGTCGGGAGTGACCTCGTCGAGCATGAACCATCCGATGCATGGCTGGCCAGCATGAAACATGATTCTATTTTTAGTATTGTGTTATTGAGGAACATTTGGTCTAGCTAATCTTTACTTGATGTGTTTTATCTTTGATTGTAACTTTAATCAATCTCTACTAGCTTGATCGATCTAAAACCGAGCTATTCAGTATCATTTTACGTGTAACATTTTAAAAAACTAAAATATATTGAAAGAACCTTTAAGAAACAAGAATCAATATGCAACACTTGATCTCTTTGAATATAAACTACAACAACAATATGAAACTCCCAAAGACTAACAAGTCAATACATAAAAAACAATGAACCACATGAACAAAACAACTATTAAGATGAAGTTTCATCAAGATGATTGATGAAACCCTAGAACCAAATAGAGATGTAAAGACGGAGACTCCAGAGAAGACTAGTCAACAAGAAACATGTATGATCAATTTGTGACTACAATCAAAATGAAAATGTAGGATAATCGAATGTAGGCACGTATACGAAGAAGATGAGCACCCAAGTTAAAACAACCCACGTTAACGAGCATTAGTGTTAAAATGCATATGCGCATCAGCCCAACAACACTTCAAAGCAAGCCAACATCAAGCTATGCGATTCAATACGCAAAAAAAGTACACCTGGATCACATAGTTTTTATTACGTGCGACTTAAGACTGATGTCTTCCAACACAAAGAAATATACGACAAAATCAACCGATTATCTTCCCTAACTTATATGTTTTAATAATACAATAATATGATAATAAAAACAAGAATCATTTATCGTTTTTGTTTTCATACCAAGTAACTATTATGACATCAAAACAAAAAAAAAATCATTCTCTGGAAAATGACTCTGGTTTTTATCGTTAATAACAATAACATATTTTCTAGTGACAAAAAAAAAAAAAAAAAAACACGCCTCATTACATCCTCTGAAAATTGCAACAATCATATGCACAGAATTCATGGTGAATTCTCCTTCATGTTGAAATCATCATCATCATTATCTTCTTCCAATCAATCTCCTGATTTCAATCGCTAAATATCTGTTTAATATATCGGTACGTGTTATAGTTTTCTCAATGTTTCAACGTCGTATGATATCGTTGTAGTAATTGTTCTGCAATTGCAATATTGAATCATGCGATTTGATGTAGGTTAGGGCTCGTAATTGTTCTGATTGAAAATTGAAATCTCCATTGAATATCTGGTGAAGATGCCGACTAGTCATGCAAGTTCTTCACGAAGAAGCATGGCGTTAACATCGTCGTCTTCGCAAAGGAAGAAGGTTTCTTACAATGGAGTTCCTGATCATCGCAGATCCATGAGTTCTTCTCGTTTCATGTATGTTGTTTGATTCATTTCGATAGCTCGACTGATTTTGTTTCTGAAATTCTTAATTATCTGCACGCAATCGGATGATTGCTCAAGTGAGCGTCGTAACAATGGCGTTTTATCTACTTTAACTTTGATTTTAGATTGTAATTACGTTATAGATGCTAACTGTAATGTTAACTCGATTGTGTAATCGTTACGTATTTAACTCGTTCTGTTGATAATCATGTAAAACTATTCAAAAGTTTTGAGGCTCAATCTGATGTAGATAAGCACGTATATAATATATTAGTTTTAAAAACAGTACACTGAGCAGGTTTGATTGCTTTCTGAAGCTGATTATCTGAGTAATGTGACTTTGAAGTCGATATGATAGAATTTTTAATATCTGGATGAACATATTATGCATATGATTTGTTCAGTGGTAAAAAAGTTGCATAATTACTCTTGTTTTAAGTTTTAACCTAATTTAAGTCTTTTATGCCTGTTTTGCAAGATTTTGTTTATTTAATATCATAAAAATATCCTCATTGGTCATTCTGTTTATTAGTTTCATCAATAAGAAGAATGAAGAATGGGTCAAACACTCACACAGTTGATTTAATAAGATTACTAGTACAAACACGTCGAAAGACGAACTTTACAGCTCAAATTATTACAACTAATTATAAGTTACGTCTTAACATCAGATAACATGTTGGCATGTATGATATATAGGGGATTAACGGGGGAGCGTACAGTGAAGCGTTTACGTCTTTCAAAGGCATTGACAGCACCTGAAACCACAAGCATTTATGAAGCATGCAGAAGAATGGCTGCTAGAAAATTTGATGCTCTTTTGGTTACTGATTCAAGATCCTTACTATGTGGGATATTGACAGACAAGGTTAATTTGCCTTCAGTTTTGATGTGAAAACTCTTCATTTTGATTGTTAATAATATTTACCTAGAATCAGTTGTGATGATTAAAGGATATTGCAACAAAAGTTATTGCTCGTGAGATTGATTTCGAGAAAACACCTTTGTCGAAAGTAATGACAAGAAACCCAGTTTTTGTACTTGCTGATACTCTTGCTGTGGAAGCCCTTCAGAAGATGGTCCAAGGTTATTATCAATTAATCAATCATGAAATACACAGTAATATATGCTTAACAACTTGCTAATTTAACAAACTGGAATGATAAAATGCAGGAAAATTCAGACATTTGCCTGTTATAGAACATGGACAAGTTATTGCTTTACTTGACATACAAAAATGTTTATACGATGCAATTGCACGAATGGAAAGGGCTGCTGAAAAAGGGAAAGCCATAGCAGCTGCTGTTGAGGGTGTTGAAAGGCATTGGGGATCTTCTATTTCAGGTTAACTGAAGTTTATTAAGTTATTACTCTTGTTAACCTGTGAACTTCAATAATTAATAAATTCTCTTAACTATATGAATATACTGTCATCCAGGTTCCAACACGTTTGTGGAATCACTTCGTGAGCGAATGTTTAGGCCATCTTTATCTACCATAATCTCCGAGAATCCAAAGTAGGTAATACCCTTACTTTATTTTTATGTTCTCTATGTTTTTGTGGATTTGTTTATATGGAAATATATTTATGATGCCCACATAATAATACTAGTTACTTTATTCATCATCAAATTGAGCATCTACCAGGGTCGTCACAGTTTCACCATCTGACACAGTGGTAACAGCAACAAAAAAGATGCTTGAGGGACGCATGAGCTCTGCTGTTGCAACTGTTGATAATAAGCCAGTTGGGCTTTTAACGTGAGTTTTGATTATATAACGATTAATGCATTAAAAATAATAATAAAAACAGTACCCTAACATGATATTTTTCCTTATATTAGATCAAATGATATCTTAATGAGAGTGATAGCACAGGATCTTCGCCCTGAGATGATCTTAGTTGAGAAGGTAATCACTTAATTTGTTTTTATATCATCTACAACCATGATATATATGTTTATAAATCAGTCACAATATGTTATTATATAGGTGATGACTCATAATCCAGAGTGTGCTACACTTGATACGCCTATTCTCAATGCCCTGCATAATATGCATGATGGAAAGTATTTACATCTTCCTGTTGTTGATAGAGGTAATTATATGATCACTTTAATGCACACACACACCATTGGTTAAACACATAGACCTCATCCTGACCCATGACTGTTTAACTATTTTACAAATATATAATGTTGATTAATGATATATACAATTCATATACATCTAAAACTAGCAGACCATTTGATGTAGAGGGAGCTGTTGTTGCCATTTTTGATGTTCTTCACATAACTCATGCTGCAGTAACCACAGTAAGTAACTAAGTAAACTCTTTTCTCACCTTTATAGGGTTATCTAATAAGTTACTATAAAATTATAATATTTTATATTTATGTTGGTAATAGCATATTTAGAGCATTCACAGTATGTTTCTTATCTTTATATATATAATGACACTAAAAATTATTACATTTTCTCTATCTTTTTCAATTAAATAATAGTTTGAGTTAATTACATAAATTGTTCCTGTGGTTTATACAAAATAATAGGTTTGGGTATTAAGCAAAAAAAGTAACAGATTTGAGTACTAAGCAAAAAAAGTAACAAGTTTGAGTACTCACTTTTAATTTTGTAACAAGGTTGAGTATTAACACTAACAAACGTTAGATTTTCTGTTAAATGCAAGGGTATTTTAGTATTTTCATATTATAAAACTATTTGTGTGACTAGAGGGACTATTTATGTAATTTAATTAAAATAATATATTTATATATCATTCTCTTTAAACACACACATATATATATACACACATATATATATTGAATTACACCGCCTCCTACCATTACCGCCAGTCACCATCGGCCACCGTCGCCGACCATCACCACCGGCCACCGCTGCCGACCATCACCACTGGCCATCATCGCCGGTCATCAACGCATCACATCTTTTGTAATCTCATCGTCATCACCATCGATCTTCATCCCCTGTAAAACCCTAATCTTCAACAGACCATCCACCACCCACTAACAGCCGCCACCACCACCATCATCATTTGACCATCACCACCACCATCATCATTTGACCATCACCACCACCACCATCGTCATCGGACATCACCAACATCGCCCCATCCACTACCACTTCATCTCCATCGAACCACCGTTGCCGACAAGCCCTAATATCAAGAACCCCTAATTAGAAGGGGACTGATTGTGTGTTTGGTATTAATGCTAGTGGTGTCATTGAATGGGTGTCGTTAGACAAAATGGTTGTGATAGTGGTTGTTTACCTATGGGCCTGAAATGGTGGGTGGGAGGCAGCAGTGGATCTAGTGATGGTGGTGGCGGTGGTCTGAAATGAGAGTGGGAGGGAGACGACACTAGGTTAGTGGGTTGGGGGTTTCTGTTTTAGGTGGTGGCGACGAATTTAGTGGTTGTGGTCGACAATTATGGTGATTAACAGTAGTGGTGGATCGTGATGATGGTTGATTTTGAAAGAGATAGGGGTGGATCATGGATGAGGGTTGTGTTTTTTTTGTTTTTATTAGTTATACAATTACACAAAAGGTCCCTGAATAAAAACAAGACATAAAGTTATAAAATTAGTCCATGAAGGGTATATTAGTCATTTTAGTTAAATTTAACAGAAAAGTTAAAATCAGTTAATCTTAATACCTATACTCGTTACAAAATTGAAAATAGAATACTCTAACATTTTACTAAAAAACTCTTAGTATCCAAACTTGTTATTTTTAATAAACCACAAGGAGCATTTATGTAATTAACTCTAGTAGTTTATATACCCTTATCATTATTTTTTTCTCTTATCCACTCACAACCACTTTAAAAAATATTAAAAAAATTATAAGGATTGAACAATAATTTTTTAAATATATTAATCCACATAACATTTTCTCTCTACTTCACTCACAACCATTCAAAACCATTTCATATAATATAGCAAGCACACTCACATACTTTGTTGTAAAACCAATCAAAGAAAGAACAATATTGAAGAAACGATTCACTACTTGAATGATTAAACATTGATATGAAAGAATTACACGAATCACTATGAGAAAAACTATGAGATATCTAAAAACTATTTTGTTCTAAATGGCCACTGATCCTTATATACCCGAATCAGGACTTAACAACCATTAACAAACTATTTACAATTTACCCCCTTTACAATTAGCAAACATAACTTCCGAGATTAAACTTTACTTCTGAAGTTAAGAAAACTTCCGAAGCTTAATCTTCATTCTTCCGAAGAATAACCTGTCACTTAATCCGAAGCCAACACTATTCTTCCGAAGCCAACATGTTCTCTTCCGAAGCATCATTATCCATCTATGATCAACTCTAACTTTCCACAATCTCCACCTTTAGAGTATGCATCATAGAACACCAGTAACAATATCAACCAATACCAAGTTTTGTAACACAAAACTCAAACTTAGAACCTGGCACCACCTTTGTAAGAATATCTGCAAGATTCTCATCTGTTCCAACTTGTTTTACCAGAACTTCTTTATTACTAATCACTTCCC
>BJCM01066995.1:0-10941 GCA_018326385.1 Flaveria bidentis | reverse complement strand
TACCTTTTGACTTTACAACTGATTTTGTTTTGTGTCTAGTCAATTGTATCCAGCTGGCTTTCATAGTATGGCCGGCTGTAGGATGTAGTATAAGTATCTCAGGTTCTTGTAACTTTCTTTTATGCTTTGTAACAATTGTAATAGAACTTGAGAAAACAATATACTACATTCTTGAAAACCATACACTTGTGTATCTTGTTCTCTTGTTCTGTCTCTTACTAAAGTACTTGTGTTCTTAGTATCATATATTATGGTTAATCCAGTTCACTGTTTGATTAAATTTTAGTTTATTCTCCTCTTTGTGTTGTTGTGTTGTAAGTGACCCTCTTTACCGGTCCTGCAACATCTTTACCAAGTGGGTCAAAGTCCTTGATAGTGAAATAACACTCCATATTCAAAAATATTTAACTCCCAACTCCAAAATCTTAACAAGTTCTTCAACCTTTGATTAATATAATACTTACCCTCTATCTTCCTAATGGCCAAATTTGAGTCTAATATTTATTATTGATCAATTTTCACTCCATCTGCTATTTTTGAGATTTCAACCTTCAAATATATAACCCCATTAATTTAGCTAATATCTTTAAATCTTTATGAATGATTGTGTTGTAGAGGAAAAACACTTCATCAAAATACAAAAATACAAATACTTGAACTATGTTATGGCTTATTGTTCCTTTTATTTTAATTTGTTGATGTATAAATATAATACTCATATTTTTTGGTATATAAAAATGAATATTATATAAAACAGTAAATATAAATTTAGTAACCAATAAATCGCATGGGAGAATTAGTATAAACACACTCATATATCCTCATACATTGTATATTTAAAAATTTATCATAAGATTGAGCAATGAAATCAGGTTGGGGAGCTACTCCCATGTGTACGTGGGTTACTCACGGAATCTGCATCCACTCCGATCACAAAAAATAAAATAAAAAATGATATATTTTTCTCTTATCAAGTTGGTGAAGTTTTCCAAAAACCCAACAAACTCACGTAGTATCCGGGACTTCAACCTCTCAAATGACATTAAGATTGATCCATATACACTCTTCCATCATTCATTCACTCCATGAAAACTTGATCGCACAAACTACCTGTTTCATTTTTACTCCCTCTCAAGCTAGCCGCCATAGCACCATGATCTCACAACCAAAACAGGCCGTCACTGATCAGACCTTGTCAACATGTCATCGATTGCCACCGACGAGGACCATGAGACCACGGTTGGGAATTTTATGCGTTCAAATCTTCTGATTCAACTCTAATTCGCGACCACCGGGTACTGTGTTGTTCCTCCTTTTGAATCATGATCTGTAGTGTTTTGTTTTGAAGTTGGTTATTTTTTTTCGGCAACATATGCAGCCACCATCATCCGTTTATTGTCATCATTGCTGCCTCACCTTTGCTCGTTATAAAACACTAATTTCGGGATCGTATCGCTTGGCAAGTGAGGTAACAAGTCTGATTACTTAATTTTGTTCACGAGTTTTATAAATGGAATTATGTGGCCTTGATATTGTTTTGGCAACTTGCGCAATTGGAATCCTTGAAACACACTAACAATTTGATACAAGCATGAATTTCTTATCTATCGTCTGTCAGTTCCGGTTGTTGACATGAATTACAAGTAGTCTGGAAATGTAAAAGATTAAAACTTTGATAATTGGGATCCAAATAAGTTGATGAACGTGTTGATGGTTATCTTGCCTCCGATGGTTCGTTTGATGTCTGCATATTGTGTCTACTTATGACTTAGTACCATGCACATATAAATTTGTGTTAATTGGTTTCTTCCCTTAGCTATCTGCTAGCATAACTCATATGTACACACATATGTTTATTTAGTTATTAAAATAAAATAAACAACAATAATGGTCAAATGAAAAAGTGGAAGAAATAAATATGTTAGAAGAAATCGAACATGATACATTGACATTAATATGTTTATATAGCTCAAATATGATTAAGTTATTGTTAGAATTATTTTCCATAAAAGTAAATGCTTACCAAGGTTTATATTAAATAACGCAAGATAAGAACTAATAGTTTCAAAGATCCTTGTTGCCGGAACAATTTTTAGTTAACTAATAAGACGACGTAATTTTTAAGTTTCGTAAATCTCATTCAAGAAGACAAAATGCAGATTTTCAAACGAGTTAAGTAGATCACGAATTGGGTTGATTGGTTTTGCTAAGTAAGGTACGGATTTCTGATTTTTTATATCTTAGTATAAATAATATTTTCCGTTACTTTGTAGTACGGATTTTGATTCTTTGTTTCTGTTAATACGACTCGTTTAGCCTTTCTAGTCGCCTAGCATTAATTGTCTACTTCTGCTCTGACTCGTTTGACTTATTAATTTTACTTATTTAGACTTGTAGCATGCAATAGATATTTTATAATTTGTGCTCCTTATTGCATGTTCCCGTAAATAATAAGATGAGATTTATAGATACATTATATGTTGGTAGTTATACTACCGTTGATTTGTACTCTGTTACCCGAGCATGTCCGACATGTCATTGCGGCATCAATGGCATGACACTTTTCGTGACGGTGTTAATAAAAAAATCACGTCATCTCCGTTAACACGTTAGTACTCGTGTAGTACTTTGGCCACATTTATTTGGGAGGCGGATGAATCGATCCTAGTTCAGTTCAGATCAGTTAAGTACCAGGGGATGGAATCATGTGAGTACACCCCCACACACCATCTCATTGGTGCATAGTCTAGCTGACTATGTGCTTATCAGTTCAGTTTTGGCTCTGGGTATTTCTTATGTTACACGACTTATTTTATTCGTATATACTCGTCGTGTAGATCAGTTCAGTTATAGTATTACATGTTCAGTTTAGTATCAATATTTTATGCTTAGAATTAGATTTCAGCTTTCAGTATCATATGATCAGTTTAGTATCAGATATCAGTATTATATGCTTAAAGACATTACTATTATTCTTTCTGTCACTAAGAAACTTTTGGCTCACCCGTATTTTCTTTTGTGGTGTTTTCTTATTTATTTGTAGGTAATCAGGGTAATCCGGGAAATCAATGAAGAGTGATTTGAAGATCAAAGTTATCTTTTGCTTTTAAATTGATGTAATAAACATCTTAATTAGGTTCTTTCGGATTATTTGGTTTGTTCGAATTTATTACTTCTGACTGCCTATTTAATATCATGGATTTGGTTTTTGATGTGATATTCGTAATAGTGACACGTCAACCTCTTAGGGTTAGGGTGTTACAATTATGGTATAGAGCAAAGGCTCTTTCTTGTAGAAAACTTGAATGTTAATAATTAAACATGTGAGGTAATGGGTAGACGTTGGGTTAGGACCTAATCTTTTCCAAATCTGAATTCTGGTGCTCACATGTATATCATCATTTCATATGGATCCTAAAAGACGTGTGAACAACCGCAATTCCTCGAATGGTCCCTGATGCAAACTTGGAAGCACTGGTTGATAATGCTGTGAACACTGCTATTTCGGGGATGCTCCCTAAAATGATGGCCCAGACTGCTCAAACTGTTTTCCAGCAAATGCAATAGGCTTATATGGTTGTAAACCAAGGAGCACCGCCTGCTGGAAACGCTTCTAGAACACCACCTGCTAGAAATGTCATTGGAGCTCCACCTGCCGGTAACACCACTGGCGCACCACCTGCCAGTAACGGCACTGGCGCACCCCCTGCCGGAAACGCCACAGGGGCGCCACCTGGTGGAAACCATACAGTCCCGTTGGTGATAAACCATCCCCTTGTGATGGTATTCATGTTTGGTTGGAGCGTTTTCAGAAGCAAAGGCCTAAATCCTTCAGTACTTCTAGTGATCCGATCATAGTGCAAAATTGGATCAGTCATATTGAGAAGTTGTTTGAGGTACTTGGTGTTGAGGATGTATATAAAGTAAGGCTGGAAACATACAACTTAGATGATGATGCTCATAGATGGTGGACGGTTGTGAAGCAAGCTAGAGGAGGAAATGAATATGTAGGTACATTTTCTTGGGATGAATTTCGAGGATTATTTTATGAGGAGTACTTCACCGCTGCTGTCCGCACTGATTATCATAGACAATATGCTAATATTAGACAGAGGGATGATGAGCACATAACAGATTTCAAGACACGATTTACATGGTTGGTGAGCTTTCTTGGTGCATCTGCAGGTCCACCGCATGAGTAGACAGAGAATTTTCAGTGGGCCATATGTGAAAGAGATCGAAAATTTATGCTGAATCATCGGTTTAAAGACATTAATGAAGTGGTTGATGTAGTTAAAAACTTATATAATGATAAAAAGAATGGAAATAAGTCATTCGATTATAACCTTAAGCGGCTTAGGGAGAATGACCGGGATCAGTCTTCCTCTCATACGAATAAGAATCAGTCTTCATCACCATGAGACTATCGAAACCGTTCTAATCGCAACAACCATAATAACTCCCGACCATGGAAGAACCAAAAACAAAACTAGAAACCAGCTCGTAATCAGACTCAACAGGCCCCTACTCATACTCAACCACCAAATCAACAACACCCTAATCAGGATCAGAATGCAACCCCTGTTGATACATCGTGTACCTAGTTTATGTTCTTAATGTAGAAGTATTTCATTTCTTACACATATATAATGTGAATTCTTAATGAAATATAATATGCTTCTTGATGTTTATTTGTCTTTAAATATTTCATATTACTTTTGTATTTGGTATAATTCATATGTATGAACATCTTATATGGGTTTGAGGTTGTTGTACATAGTTCTAAGTCAATAATGATTGAGAAATGTGTTCAACTTAGTCGGGTGGTTATTCATGCTAATGGACCAGACTTATGGACCATACGCATGAATGAATCATACTTATGGACCAGTCGCACGACTGAACCTTCAGTCGTGCGTATGAATCATCCGCATGAGTCAGTCGCACAACTGAACCATACTAATGGTTCAGTCGTACGAATGAAAATTACAAACCTATAAATACCACATAATTTGTGAAAAAAACAGACTTCGAATACTTACAAACCCTAGCCGTCCAGAGCTTCCTAAATAGCTAATCCAACTTCAAAGTTCGTTCCTGATCAAATTCTAATCAATTCTTAACGTTTGTTTCATCGTTAGATCGACCAGGTTATTGTTCTCACTGATTGGATCGCCAATCAAATAGGATTCTACACTATTTGATCTGGTCTCACACAGAATCCGTTAGTACTCCATACGAAAACGGTCCTAACTCGTGATTTTGCGTGGATTCAATTGGTTTTAGTGTTAATACCTACGTTTATAATCAAAAGAGTCACCTTTTTTGCTTCAAAAAGTGTTTTCGACATTTCCATGTGCTAAGGTTTTGATTGTTCATCAAACGGTAGATTAGGGTTTCTGGAAAATTTGTATTTTGTGTCAAAGTATTCAAAATATTTGATTTTTCAAACACAACAGCCTTCAGTCGCACGATTGGACCATTCGTACGACTGGACCCATTCGTATACACTCATTCGCATGATTGAACTCAGTCGTGTCTCTCATTCGCACGATTAAACAACTCCAGTCGATTGATTTCAATCATCCTGCTCATTCGCACGACTTAATCCAATCGTACGATTGAATTTATTTGTTTCTTTCATTCGCACGAGTGACTCATTCGCATAGCTCATTCGCATGAGTGAATCTGTCCTGTTCTAAGTTTATCAAGTTTAAAGTAATGAAACACCAGTTTGCTGCATTCACTGTTGGAAAGGACTCGCGTGTCTAGAATCTTCTATTTCTGGAAAATGAGATTGGAAACCACAACAAACCACCAAAGCTGTTTACTTTGGATGATTACCCATAGTGGACATTACGGTTTGAAATCTACTTGAATGGAGTTGACCCAAACCATGGTACCAGTCAGTGCTAATGGAGTTAAATTGATTTTGGGTGGAATGAGTGAATCCCAGAAGACCTTGCAAAAAGAAAGCATATGCCTTGTTGACCCTGTCTATATCTAAGGATATATTTCATCAGTTCTCTGAGAATAAGCAATCTAAGAAATTATGGGAGGCCTTGGAAAAAAGATACGAAGGAAACTCAACTCTGAAAGCATTCAAGGCAAAAGCTCTTAAGAAGGAATTTGACAATTTCTCTTCGATTAGAAATGAGAGTTTGGATGATATCATTGATCGATTCTATCATCTGATGAGTGAGTTGCATACTCATGGCGTGACCACATCCATGGAAGATAAAGTCTCTAGCTTTGCTGATGGTCTGCAAGACAAATGGGATTCATTTATGTCTAATCTAAGACAAAACGACACTATTGCTACTTTAGAAATAAATGATTTCATTTTGAAGTTAAGGGAGGAAGAACTACATATGAAATACAAGTCAAAGAAAGGATACTATGTTCAGAATCCTACACTTTACAATTTAGTTCTAACTCCAGCTGCTTCAGGCGCACTGCTACAAACGTCATTTGTGTTTACCTCTTCTGCTCCTTCCCAAAGCAGTGCATCAGGAACAGTAACCTGTGGGTCATCTGGAACCCAATACATAGTTCCTGAGGCAAATACTACCAATTTGAAGACCGAGAATCTCGGAAATGTCATGGTGGAAGTTGCTAATGAGCACATGGACCTTCTAACTGCAGTTTTTCAATCTTATGATGGATTAGTTTCTTGTAAGATTGGAAACTATCATCTTGTTGACGAGGACTATGAGCAAGTTGATGAAACTGAGCTAGAACGCATGGATATTATGTGGGCCTTGGCTAGTGCTGTTAGAAGAGCCAAGAAGTTTGTGAAAAAGACGGGGCACAATTTGGTTGCAATGAAAGATACGACATTTGGATTTGACAAAACCAAAGTCACGTGTTTTAATTGTTGTGAAAAGGGGCACTTCAAATATGAGTGCGTAAAGCCAAAGAAGACTGGTAATGGAAATCCTTTTCCAACATTCAACTGACAAGACAAGGATAAGATTAAAGCTTCATCTTCAAGTAAAGAGTCTATGGCTTTGGTTGCTCAAGGTGATGAAGGACAAGACTGGTCCTTCCGATTCGTTTCTCAGGGTGAATCAAACATTGCTTTAGTTGATACTTTGGATGATGGATCTGCAAGTGAAGGAGACATCATAGCTGAGCGTACACTTTTAGATATTGAAGAAGCTATGGATGTTGTTGATCATCTTGTTAAAGAAGAGCTAAGTGCTGCAAACTCAGAATCTCCAGTCACCGAAGAGTCTGACACTGCTTTGATGGTTGATTCGTCTAGTTCTACACAGGTATGTTCTAAAGATGAATTATTTGAAAAACATGCATGTACTGAATGTGATAAATTTAGGGAAAGCATTGATTTAAAATTTTCTAGGTTATTAGAACATAATGATAATCTAGTAAATGATTTACAACTCTGCACTGAAGCAAATCATGTTTTTAAACAAAATGAGTGCAACTTCAAAGAAAAGATAGAATTGTTGGGGAAACAACTAAGGGAAACTGAGGTTGTTGCCTTAAATCAATCAAATGACATAAAGTTCTATTTAAATTCTTTGGAGGAAACTAAAAAGGAAAAAACTATTTTGCAAGTCGAAGTTGAGTCTTTAAAACAAAAACTACATAGTCTGGCAAGTTCTTCTCACATTGTTCAGAACCTAGTGAAAGAATGGAATACCGGGGAAGGTCTGGGTTATAAAGTAGTACCGCCACCACATGAAATTCTTTTGAACACTAAATGTTGACCAGTTAATAATAACCCAGTAAAGGATTATGTGGTGTCTACTCCTTTGGTTAGTGATCCAGATTCTACGGGTAAACTTGTGAAATCTGTCACTAAACAAAAGGATGCTACTTTGGAATCAAAAGATAAGATACCTGTTAAGGATTTGGGTGATAAAATTGAAAAGGTTAAATTAGGGTCAGGTTTACAAATGCCTGTTTCAGAACCAAAGAGGTCTAATCCAATGAACCTTACATGTGTTAATCATCAAAATCCTAATAAAATGAAAAGAAAATATGTTCAAAATGTCAAAAAATAAGTTTGTTAAAGAAGGTGAAACATCTAAAAGGGAAGAGTCGTCACCCAACCAGGAATATCTCAAATCCTCACCAAACTCAGCCTCACATCACGACTTTCCTCAAATTGTTGAAGGAAGATCCTGCTACAGTTGTGGAAAACGAGGACATATCTCTCCAAATTGTCCTTATTTTCAGACACTAAAAAAATTGAACTTTTTGATGAAAAACCAAGTTTTTCTAAAATTAGATCTAATACTCCTCCTAAGTTTACACCTAAGAGTATTAGAGACCCTTAAGGTCAAACCATAAGCCAGTCATCTGTTTACCACAAACAGGCCTTACAAAAAACTGGTTTATGGAAAGAAAAATCAAGTATTATGTCTGATAGTGAGAACAAAAGAAAGAAAGATATGCCATCATCCTCTGAAGGACAGTGGTTGAGTTCATGATGTGTGATACCACTAGGACACCCAAGCCAGTTAAGGCTTGGGTCCCAAACCTAAACTATCAATCCTTTGTATATGCAGGGTGACCGCTACAACGCTATCACTGATACCTGGATTATTGATAGTAGGGCTTCCAGGCACATGACCGGGAATTCGTTTCTCCTTTTCAACGTCTAGAAAATTAAAGGGGGACACGTATCATTCGCTGGGAATAAAGGAGGTTCCATCACAACTCAAGGCGAAGTGGGAAACGAGAAAGTGAAGTTTGACGAGGTTAACTACGTTCAGTAACTGCAAAATAAATTTCTTTTTGTCTCCCAAATCTATGATTAGGGATTCAAGTTTGTGTTTGACAACAAGAAGTGCTACATGTTGAAACAGGAGTATATTGTAGAGGAAGATCAAATTCTAATGTCAGCTTCAAGATATAATGATCTGTATGTCTTGGATCTATCAAAAGCCTCCATAACTAAGTTTACTGACCAGTGCTTCTTGTGAAAGGCAACAGAGAGGGATTTAGTCTCCTGGTATAGGAGAATGGGACACATTAATCCTGGGAAGATGAATCATTTGGTTCAGAATGATCTGGTGAATGGAGTTATAGTTAAGAATTTCCAGCTCCTAGATTTCTGCGTAGCATGTAAGAAAGGGAAACAAACCAAGAAGTCTCACAAAGCAAAGAAAGTCAATTCTATCGATATTCCTCTCGAGCTTCTACACATGGATCTATTTGGCCCAGTCAACACAAAGAGCATTGCTGGTGATTGGTATTGCTTTGTAGCAACTGATGATTACTCAAGATTCTCTAGGTGATGCTTTTGAAAGCCAAGTCAGAGACATTTGAATCATTCAAGCATCTAGTCACAACATTGGAATCACTCTACAAGATGAAAGTACGAAAGATTTGATCAGACAACCGAACAGAGTTCAAGAATCAGTGGATGGAGGCATTCTGTCAAGAGAAAGGAATTGTTCATCAATTTACTTCTGCCTACAATCCACAGATGAATGGAGTTGCTGAAAAAAAGAATCGGAGCTTGATAGAAACAGCAAGGACAATGTTAGCTGACTCTAAACTGCCTATTCAATTCTGGATTGAGGCAGTGACTAATGCATGCTACACTCTCAATCGAGTCTTAGTGGTCAAATGTCATGGAAAAACGTGTTATGAATTGCTCCAGCGACGTAAACCTAACTTGGAGTATCTAGAACCATTTGGAGCATCGTGCATGCTGTTAAAGAAAACTCAGACTGGTAAGTTTTGTGAGAAGGCAGAAGAAGGTATCTTTCTCGGATATAGTATACCAGACAAGAGAGTTTATAACAACTCAACGGGTCAGGTAGAAGTGTGGTGTAATGTTGATGTTCAAAGATGCACCACCATCCCTGCTGGAAAAGGACTTTCCTTCTTCTTTAACTATGATGGATTTTTCAAGTCCTTCAAAACACCTCTTTCACATCCTGATGATGAGTTATCTACTCGAATGATGTACGGTGTTTTGAATACACCAACACTAGACTCGACATCAACGGTTCCATTAGACGATACTTCTATCCCTTCAGGGGGAGAGCTTGAGGTAAGTGAGTCTTCCTCTGATGATGAATGCTAGGATCGTGTACTGGATGATGTACTAACTGATTAACGTGTATACAGAACCATAGTGTGGAATCCTATTTGATTTGCGATCCAATCAGCGAGAACGCACGTAGAAACAATTATGTATTGAATCTAACGTTAAGAATCAATTAGGAATCGATCTACTGCAATCTATGAACTTGGAGTATGATCTTAGAGGTCTCTGGACCGCTAGGGTACGTCTGGAGTCGAAGTGTGTTCAATCCTTTTTTCCATGAATTAGGTGGTTTCTATAGGTTAGGGTTTCTCATTCGGGAGACTAAACCATTAGCATGGTTCAGTCGTGCGATTGAGTCATGCGGTTGGTTCTTACGCACGACTGAGTGTCCAGTCATGCGACTGAGCCAATCTTATGTGACAATCATACAACTGATCCCGTCTCCTGGTTCAGTCGTGCGACCGAGTCATTCGTATGAAGTTGTTCATGCGTATGGTCCATTAGCATGGGCTATTCGTATGATAACTTCATGTTATTAAGTTTGAATGTATTAATTTTCATAACATTATTTATATTAATTCAAACAACCACAGACCTTATAATCAAGTCAATATGCGTTAAACAACTCATTAATGAAATATTAAATATTATATATCACAACCAAACATTCTCATTTCATTAAGTACCCAAGCATTACATAAGTGTAAGACATTCATGACATATTACATTAAGATCCAAATCTAGGTACATATGTGTCAACAAACTCCCCCTTGGACCTAGATCTAGGTATTGTCTTACTTTCTTCATAACCTCTTCATACTTCTTGTACTTCTCTTCTTTTGTGACTCCTGCGTGTATCTCAAACGCAAAGCAGAGTCGTATAACATTCTGAAACTGTAGAGCTTGTACAA
>BJCM01066989.1:0-12951 GCA_018326385.1 Flaveria bidentis | reverse complement strand
AAAAATATCAACAGATACATAGAAGGTAAGGTATATGTAAGTAGCATTATATGTTACATATACGTAAGTTGATGAAACTCTGATGAGTTACAAACATGTAACCCATAATATTACATATATAACTCTTACTTACATATATGTAACCAAACATTAGTCTGAAGTCATATGCTGTCATAATCATCTATATGTTTAGAAGACAGCTCCTGCTTTAATTACGTAGTTACGTATACATAACCATATACGTAAATCCTCATCATCTCAAGTTCTTGTACTAAAATCAAATGCATTTTCAATAATATCAAACAATAGATGATATCGTACACCTCTTGATTCTACCTTTTGCAATTGATTGAATGAGATGTGTTTACATACTCTAGAAACTAGTCATGATCGTTTCCATCCTCCAATGATCTATGGGTGGTTGCAAGTGAGGGTTCCATCAAACCTAATCGTTTCACATCTTCTTCCTTGTTATTATTGTTCTTCTTCCATGTTGTGATACGTGAGATCCACTCTTTTGTTTCTTTAGTTTCCTTATTCTCAAGATACATATATGTAACCCTAGTTACATAACGAGTCTTCATCTTCTTTTTTTCATCACCATCCATTATGCAATTGAACAAATGTACTTGTGAACCTATGTATCAATCGAGTTTATGAAAATTCAATTCAATAGTCGCTAACCTTACACTTGATTTCATCTTCATCGACTACCTACTCTTTGATTTTTTAACAAACCATGCGACCTCCGATCAACTTAATTTCATCGTCATCATCCGACTTTGATTTCTTGACATACCATTCATATGGTCGGTGAATGGTCAAGATATATATATATATATATATAGGGGAGGGATCAAATGAGAACTCACATTTTTTGTAAGAACTCTAGGAACCAATCTCAACCACTAGTTTTCAATGGCAAACTTGTAATTAATAAAAACATATTTAAAAAATATAAATAAAAAAATAACATAAAAATAAAAAAAATAAAAACGCAAAAATGTTCCCCTGGTTTCCCTCTTTCATAAAAAATAAAAAAATTAAAAAAATTAAAAAAAATCTCGTTTTTTTACGAAATTCGTTTTACACATGTGTAATACCGGATTTACACATGTGTAAATCCAGTATTACACATGTGTATAACCTGATTTACACATATGTAAACAACGGATGAATGAGTTTTTTTTAAAAAAAATATCAATATGGTAGGCGTTGGAAAGATAAAAAAATACTGAATTTTATGGTGAAATTTTTTTGAAAAAATGATATCGTAAAAAAAAGTTATGAACGTTTTAAAAAATAGGGAGAAATAACATGTGGTTTGCATGTGATTAAAAATGAATGACTTAGATTGGTTCTTAGAGTTCTTACGTGTTCTCAAGATAACCCTACTCTATATATATATATATAATTGGTGTGTGGTTGTAAGTTTATTGTTAAAATAAAAAAAAGAATAATAAAAAAAGAAAAGAAAAGCGAAAAGAAACGAAGGTGAGTTAAAAACAGGAGGGGAGGAAATTGGGGCGTCGTAAACCCTAATAAAGCAGGCAGCCTAACGTGGGGCGACGGCGGGTGAAGAAGAAGAAGAAGAAGAAGAAGAAGAAGGATTAGGATTAGTAAGGAGGATGGGGGGATCAAGAAGAAAGCACAAGAGATCGAGAGCCAAGGTCCGCGTGGGACTACCCAGGAAGAACCCTCACGTCTTCAAGCCCGCATTCTCCATCCCACCAAAGCTCGGATCCATGGTCGACCTCTCCAACACCAGATGGGACGAACAGGGCACCGTCCTTCACAACTACAAGTCCTTTGGTCTCGTCTCCAACCCCAACCTCCTCGGCGTCCGTTCCCGCACTTCCACCATCATCGAGGCCCACTCCCTCCAACTCCCTCTTCCTCCCCAACCCATCCATGACCTTCATTCACCCACCCACCTACAACAACAACAACAACAACAACAACAACAAGAACAAGAAGAAGAAGACGGTCGGTCACTCTTCCTTTCCCCCCTTTTCCATTTTATCATTATTATTAATACCTTCATTTGCTTTTGCAGATTTAAAGTCTGCACTTGGGAAAAAGCGTCTCGATGGGAAAAACGCCCCTTTGCATCCTTTGACATCTATGCAGAGGCTTCATATCAAACCACTCCTAGACAAATATGGGGATGATTATCAGGTCACCAATGTTTCACATTTCTTCTTTTTCAGAGGCTTACTTACTCTCTGCATATTAAAATTGCCTTTTGCTTTGCTTTGCAGAGGATGTTCATGGATACAAAGCTTAACAACATGCAGCACTCAGTCGCCACTCTTGAGAAGCTCTGTAAGAGATATCACATGTATCAACATAAGAATCCAATGCTTCTTCCCCTTTGACCTATGGACTTCTATGCCCTCTTCAGAACCTCCTGCATTTTACATCAATTTCGCACTTTATCCATCATCTTACTTTTCACATTTTCTTATCATCCTTCTTATATGTTTTTCGCTAATACTTATGACTATTTGTCTCTTTACTTTGCTATCTGTGCTCTCTCTATTTGCTAACCATGATTATGTCATTATTAATTACTAAAATATAAAGATGTAGCTCGACTGTATAGACAAAATCGTTGTGGTCAGTCTGAATAAGTTAAAAAAAAAACAAGGCTTCTGCAGAATGATTGCTGGTGATCTTTAGATGCCAAAAAAAACCTGGCAAATTCTTTTGATCTGAAGTCTTTCTTCCCAATATTCAGGACAACTGTTCAAGTTTGCAATCTTCAGCAAATATGGCTGGCTGATTACTTGCTGTGTTTTTAAAACATACCTTCTACTTAGTAGAATGTTAAGCTCATCCAAATGGAGAGCTCCTTCATAAACACCTGCCTGGAGATCAAAAATAAGGGAATGTGAAGTCATGTGTAAAATGATGAGCAGATTACATTGTGCAAGTCTCCTCTCACACACTCGGCGTGCCCCTCGCCTAATAGAAAAAGGATATATTAGTAGATTTCAGAATTAGAAAGTACATCGAATCACTCTCTACTTGAATACAGTGATGAAAGGTAAAAAGAAATACAGTGATGAAAGGTAAAAAGAAATACATTGTTAAGGAGCTTTTAGGTATTTATTTGTTGAGAAATGTCAATTAAATGTTTTGTTTAGAAGTGGTAAAAGGTTAGGCCGATTAGCTCACTATGGTAGCAGAAGGTATTATAATAACGGAAGAGTTGATAGAACAAGTCAAATGAATCTCAATTTTGAAGGTATATGAGGAAGCTGAGAAGAAAGTGATGGTTTTACAAGAGAAGAGAAAATAATATATGATATGAGAATTGGCATGAGGAGGAGTGGAGATTGGTAGTTAACATCTTCACACCAGGCACGTAGTTAGTTTCTTCTTCTCATCTTGCCTTTGCTCGTATTTCTTCTACAATTTCATCTTCTTTTTCATCTTCACACCAGGCACGTAGTTAGTTTCTTCTTCTCATCTTGCCTTTGCTCGTATTTCTTCTACAATTTCATCTTCTTTTTATTTGTTTTTGCACGGCAATTGGATACCATGGCCTCCTTATATTTTCCTTTTTCCTTGATGATATATTATAGATACACTAGCTTATAAGTCCGTGTAATACACGGATGGAGAAGAAAAAAAAAGGTTAAATTTAACAAAATTGAGATAAAAGTTAGAATTTAATTAATATATTTATATAAAAATCTTTTACAAATTGTTGAATACTTCATTACATGCAACATTTATTAATCTATTAGTAACTTGATTTAAAAAAGCGAGAAGCACACCAAAAATGACAAGGTCTAAAACCAAAGCGCAAAGTGCCTTTTGTCACAAAAAACACACCCTCTCCTCAAGAATAGCCTTGCGCCTTGGGCGCGCTTTTCAAAACCAAGATCAGTAATCTCACCTTCTATATGTAAATGAAAAAGTGTTAAATTATCTAAATGAAAAAATGTTAATTAACAAATTGACATAGTTGTTATAGATTTAAATTACATATTCTTATATACAACATTTTTTGCATCAGCTTTATCATTATTGGCTTTGAATAGAAAAAGTCCATGAAACGAACTGATACTCTCATTCTGTTTTATAATTTGGTACCGTAAAAAAACATAAATCTTATGTGGACTGTTAACATACTTAAAATTATTTAATGTTTTTACTGATTGTAGAAAAAATGTTAAATGTTTTTATCGATAGAAACGGTTTAAAAGAAACCTACTCAAATAATTTGCATGCACATGGATACTATTAAAGATATTTATAAGTAATGAGTAATAATTAATAAAAAGTTTTGATGACTGCTAAAATATATATTTGATGGAAATAAAAAATCTATTTATCAACAACTATCATTTCAACATAAAAGGTTTTATTGGAATTTTGATTACTTTAATGCATTTAGAATCGTATTGTATAAACCTTAATGATAAGGTCTTAAGCTTTAACATCAAGGTTGTTCAGCATAATCATCTTATTTGAGTAAATCAAGATGAGCATAAAATAAAATGAACTGAAGTTAGAGTATTGAGCAATTTATTGAAAACTGGACTCTTTCAAAGTAGATTAAAAATTCAATATCCACAAAAGTAGAAATTGCTTTGTTAAAAATATAAAAAATCAAATAAATGATTTCATCTTTTTTAAAATGATTTCTGAGTTATTGTTTAAAATTTACCAAAAAGTAGGAAACATCATAGATTATGAATATGATTTTAGAGTTAAAATGAAATCAAATGTAATAATTTTAAATTTAGGAATATACAAATAAATGAAAAGCAAAAAGTTTGATGGAATGTCATGATTAGTAATTAATTTTGCATAAATTTCTTTAATAGAAAACAATATAGACTACTTCAAAACATGCAATGTGACTAAAGATTAAATGGTAATAATTTTGACACATGATATTACCATAGCAAATTAATTATTTATATCATATGTCATCTCAATTTTGACACATGTCATTACCATAATAAATTAATAATTTAATGATAAATATTAAATGGTAATAATTTATTTATATCATTTTAAAATTATAAAATAGATTTATTAATAATTTAAAAACATATTTTTGAACCAAAAATCGTTATTTAAAAATATATATATATGAAAGTTAAAGTTCTTAAAAAACAAAAGGAGTATTTTTTCAAAATGTTAAAAAATGATAGTTTAAGAAACAGCTTAAAAAAATAAAAAATAAAAAAAACTGTTGATTGTGAAAAGATGAAAATTGTGAAGAAGTTCCCTCATTCCCACCGACTTGTCGAAAAGGCGGAGAAGGAGAAGGAGACGGAGGCGGAGACGGCGGCGACGTCCATCGCCGAGCTTATTATTTATTATTAATCACATACACATTCATCCTCGCATACACATTCATCCTCATCGCTCTTCTCTTTCAAGTAATTTCTCTATTTTCCTCATCTTCTTATGTAACGATTGGTTCCGCCTGTGAAAGTTAGGGTTTAAGATATCAATGAGGAATTAGGGACGCTCATGCTTACAAGTTGCAGTTTGTGGTGTTGTATGAAGCTTCGGGCTTCATTTCAACTTCAACTTCTACGGGAATCCAATTGCTGTTGCCAACCCTAACATATTCTTGGGAACTTGATGATTTCTTACATTTTCAGATCTTTTACAATCCATCCACAAACTAGATCCAATTGCTGTTTCAAACAAACTCACACCGTTTAACTAGATCAATTTTCACCCGCTTTCTTCTAGAATAATCAATTATTTATTAAAAACGTGCTGCTGTCGTTGTATTCAAGAGCATTATTTGCACACTATTGCTATACTCTGTTAAATTGATGATTTGCATGTTAAGAGGGCAGTACTACTGATTTTCACCTTAGGATCTAGTTTATAATTATGCTCTTACAATATTGTATGGCCTGTGCCTTTGTATTAGAGAGTAGGCCGTAAATATGGCTGAGAGACAATTGGATGATCAACAACATCCGCATGATTCTCAAATGCACTCTCCTCAACCACCAGCTAATGATGATATGATTAGATATGTTATGGCATTGGAGGCTGCTTTACTCCCATGTCTTCCTGCAAGAGAGCTTCAAGCTATTGACCGATCTCCCCATCCTTCGCATCAGAGTCAGTGAGCTCTTGTATTTCTTTTGAGGATGTTTTACCTTTGGTGGTTATGTTCATTAATAATCAACAGTGCTGACACTTTTGTAGTTTCCTAGCATTTTATAAATGATCATTTTGCTATATTTTATTTCTCTTTTTTCCCCCTCAGTTGATGTGGAGAGGCATGCCAGAGATTTCATGGAGGCTGCTAAAAAACTTCAACTTTACTTTATTAGTTGGCAGCGTGAGGATCAGCCAACCAAAGAAGAAATCTTGCAAAAGGTACTGATAATTTCACTGGATGATGATCGTTACAATGTTGGAAATATTGTACGATAAATACAACATTTACTAAGAACAAAGCCATGCTATACAATGACCCTAAACCCTCTATGTATTCTATAATAACTTGCATGCTACTCCAACTCTAATTTCTAATATAACTCGATATTATGATTAAAAAAACTTTAACAGTTATCTCAGAACAGTTAAACAAAATTAAGGAATAATAATAGTATTTGAACACATGTTATTATTGACATATTTCAGTTGCATAGAAAAAAAGGTCCTAACTTAAAAAAGACTAAACAACTAAATAAGAATATAAGATAATAAGAATATACAAGTCAGGTAATTACATAACCGTATCGATCATTAGTTTGACCTGACCCATATTGAACAACCCAGATTTCGTCCCCCTTGCGAATTTTCTTGTATTCGCCACTGATGCAGTGGCTTGCCACATCATTTTTTAGCAGCCTATAGTGGTTACCAGATCTATCCATTTTGAAAGAGTATCAAAATGCAATAACAGCGGTTTGATAATCTAAATAACTAGTGGCAGAAGAGCTTATTTGTGTTAAACAAGCTTTTTCTTTTAGCTAACTGCTAACCCAAACACCAAGTAAGTTGCTGTTCTATGTCATTAGTCTTGTAATTCTCAAAAATTGTTGCAGGATATTGCAATGATGGAGGAAGAACTGAAGACAAAGACTGATCTTATCAAGAAGCAGGAAATATTGATCCAGGGGTGGAGAAAAGAGTTAAAAGACCAATTAGAGAAACATAACGCTGAGTTGGAGAGGGTTTAAATGTATGACCACATTACATTCTATTGATTTTGTTTTTGTTTTTGAACAATACCTATTTTGGGAACCTCTAAACTAATTGTAACCAGATTTGAATACGACTGATCTCCAAATAGTCCCTGGCTCTTATCAGGGTGCTACTAACTCAAGTGGGGTACATTCAGTTGACATTAGAGTAATTGTGCTTTGGTGCAAATAACGGTTTGCCTCCAAAGTTTTTAAAATTGTTATTTTACTCCACGTGGTTTTCATTAAATCTCTGTTAACGCTAACGCCAACCAACTAACACCTGGTAATATTTTTTTGTTATTTTGGGCTTTTTATATAAAAAGACTAATCTTGTAATATTTTAACAGTTATGTTTCTCTTGAATGAAATGTTCAAATTATCATCATTCATCATCTTCATATAATCATCATCTAATCACATTTTTCATAAAAACAACCACCACTCACCATAACAATCACCCACCACAACCACCACCCAAATCATAACCACAGACCACCATGTTCACCACACCACCACCATTGCATTTCTTCATCCTTTTAAAAAAATCTATTTTGAATAGTTGTGTATTACACGAGTAGAATAAATAAGATATTAAATAATATAAAATTAATTAACTATAAAATGATATTTCAAGATATGATTGAAATTATGTATCGGTAAAAGTTATAAGTAGTAAACAATGAAATAAACTTTTCAAACTTCTCTTTGTTTATCCAAAAAAGACAAAGTAGTCATTTTTAAAGGTAAATATTTCCAAAAAAATGTTTTTTCCAATGAAAACATTGTCTTATTAAAGATGGCAGTCACATTCTTTGTCTTGACAACTTACATCATCACTAAGCACTCAAATTCTTTGTCTTGACAACTTACATCATCACTAAGCACTCAAAGGACATACTATGGAAATAACTTGGTAACTATCCACATCTTCCACCACTAAGCACTCAAATTCTGAAGAGGCTCTTCATGAGCAAGATCAACAAGCCCCCCATTTCCCTCTCGCGTTTGATACGTTACATGTCTGGCAAGGTAAGGTAGTATCAGTATGCCGTGTTTTACTTGCTGGTGTTACTTGTTATGCTGCGCTGTTTTGGATTGAATTGTGTTATGCTTTGCTTTGCTTTGCTTTATATATTTAACAAACAGGAAGACAAGATCGGTGTGGTTGTGGGGTATAGTTACAGATGATGTGAGGGTTCATGAGATCCCGCGCATCAAGGTCACTGCTCTTAGGTTCACAGAGACTGCTAGGGCGAGGATTGACAAGGCTGGTGGACAATGTTTGACCTTTGACCACCTTGCTCTTAGAGCCCCACTTGGACAGAACACTGGTATTTTATCTTGTCTCTCTGTCTACTCATATATTCATCATTACTATACTATTATTATACGCTCTTTCAACTGCTACCATTCCAACTACATGCTTTTGATGATGCCTGTCTTCCAACTCCGCCAGAATTGCTTTCACCAACGGAATACCACCTTTTGACAACACATGTGTTCATATTTTGGCTGTCATTTCAATGTTTTGCATATTTTGACAACCCATTAACCCTTGCCATCAGTCCTAAACCCTTGGTTGCTGTAGGTTCTGCTAAGAGGTCCAAAGAATTCGCGTGAAGCAAGGAAGTTTGACAAGGCTAGAGGAAGAAGAAACAGCAGAGGCTTTAGAAACTAACTTATCTCTTTTAATCCATCTTATGATCTATACATTTATCTTTAAATTTCATCACCTATTAAGGTGATAGACGTACTTTTTATGATGAAATTTTTCTTCTTCAGGCATTTTTGGTTATTGTTAAAATTTTTCATTACATTACTTGGATCATGTTTGAGTACAATGTTGGGTCAGCGTTCAAACTGAAGCTCTAATCTGGTTGTTTGTAAATTATGATTTATCTTTCAAAACATGACGGATGTTTATGGTTGCTTAGTAATTCTATTGTTTAATTGGGTCAAATCTGCTGATAGGATGGTACAGCGTGTTGAGGTTAGCTTGATGTAACGGGTCCATTCTTTGTTTTTTTTGTTGTCATATTACTTGCAAGTCTTTCTACATAAAAAGCTTACTCAAGGTATCATTGTTTTTGCTTATTTTTACTAGGTTTTGGTAATTTTTTAGTACTTGTACCAACTTTTTCCGCAATCACTTAAGATTTGTTAATTTTTGTGACATACCGGTTCTGGAAAGTTTATACTAAAAATCTTTACATTTTTTTTTCCATATGTTGCCTATTATTAACAAAAGTTTGATTGCCATCAAAATTGTGTTTCTAGTCTAGAGAATAATTGAGGAGCCTTTGTATTTGTTGTGTTGTCATTAAAAAAAACTCCAGTTATACTTTTACAGGTTTTGATACGAGAATCTGGTCACGTATGATCAATAAATGCTAGTACCTACCATTCAATATGTCTAATCTATGCTCTTTTGATGCATAGAAGCTAGTAGTCCTTGTAACTTCATTTTAGCCTTTCTCTAAAACGAGTCAGAAGGCATGGTAAATCAAGTAACAAAAATACAAACGCTTATAAGAAAGATGAAAGATAAGAAAGTCAATCAATCCACTTGCGAGGACTATTCCATACATATCCACGCTTACATTCTATTTTAGAATGACAGTATTAATTAGAATATGGATCTTTAAAGAGTATAAGAAAGTATATTAACAATTTATAGAATAAAATCATGGCAGAAAGATGGTAAATATAACTAATATATATGGGAGAGGGTTGTGGTTCCTATTCCAAAACATGAAAGTGTTGTGCATTGGCATCCTCACATCTAAAAGCATTGATTCATGTAGTAATGTAACTTTAATAAGACGAGGAGGTGTATTTTATTGTCCATATATATGTAATTACAGATATATGTACGTAGGCAGGTAGGTATTCGTATAGACGTATATAGTAGGTAGCTGGCCTGGCTAGCTGTATATATATGTAGGCTTGAAGGCATTTTCCACTACTCAATTCCATCCATATGTCATATGATATGGCTCTCTTCTCACGTCACATGATCCTCCTCTTCTTATCCTTCACTTACTTGGCTGCCTTCTCCACCGCCCAAGCTCCGTCAATGTCACCCATGCCACCACCACCAACGACCAAGATGGCACCTCCACCAATGACCATGATGGCACCTCCACCAATGACCATGATGGCACCTCCACCAATGACCATGATGGCACCTCCACCAATGACCATGATGACACCTCCGCCCATGACCATGATGACACCACCACCTCCAATGATGATGCCTATGGGACCACCTCCAGCGATGATGCCCATGGGACCGTCCATGTCACCTGCAGGAAGCAGTATGATGCCCATGGGACCGTCCATGCCACCTGCAGGAAGCAGTAGCGAGACTCCGGATAGCAGCGCTATCATCATGCAGTATTCTACCACCACCATGTTGGCATTGTCTGGACTGCTCCTACTCATCTAAACTAGGAAAGCATTTGTTTCTTCTTCCCAATGTTTATTTCATTATGTTTCATTTAATCTTCTTTCTTTCTGGGTCTTGTTTTCTTTTCTATTTCATTTCTGTCTACAATTGTGATATGAAGAGATTCATCATGTGATGAATTGTCCGACGACTTTTTATATGTGCATAATTGTAATAAAGAAATCTTTTCAGACTTGGATCTTGAGTTTGTTTCTATTGACAGATTAGAAGCAGGAATTAATACAACCATATATTATTTTACTGTTTAAAAAGGACCTACTTTCAGAAGGAAAGACTTACTATCTTTAATTCTCATCTAACAACTCAATATTTTAATTAGTGGATTGACTCTGTTAAATAAATCACATCATCATGATTAGAAGCAGGAATTAATACAACCATATATTATTATATATATAGTGGTGTATGGATTTTTGTAGATTGAATGGTCGGATTAGTACCGTAATATATGCTAAGCATACATCATCGATTTCTCTTTTCCCTTTTTAACTAACTTTTAATGGTTGAAAAACAAATAATTAGACGGAAACAAAACAGTATATATATATATATATATATATATACTATATATATATATATATTACACCCAACCCATGGATGGTCGAGTTTAAGAAGCTAATGTAGTTCGTAATGAAAGTTTAATGAGTCCGGTAGCCTATTTATTAGGGGGATGGTGTTCTTGGAGAGGTAGGGATTTGGTGAGGAATAGGTGGTCGAGGATGAAGCTTGAGCCAAAATATCAATAGCAAGATAGCGATGTCCACATGTTGTGTTACCTACGTCACATCACATCGTGAGTGCTAAAATCTTTTCATGTGCCAACATTTTACAATTTATACATAAATAAATAAGATAGAGATAATAAGCGAAATATTCTAAATTAAAAGAAAATTCCCATATTAATAACACATTGTGGCTTGCCACATAAAGTCATTTTAAAGCATTTATTCCCTTCTTTTTCAACCATCAGATTGATATATAATGTGCATAAAAAGAATATTGTTAAGTTTTCCCTCACATAAAGTAATATTAGAAGCATTCATGTCCCAAAATGTCAAGGACCTAGAAGCATCTGCATTTATAATCGATAATTGTTTATAAAATTCTAGTGACAATTTTTATATATCTTATAAATTATTGTGATAAATTGTTTATTGTAATTAATCTTATAAAATTTTAGCTCGATCAGACTTTTAAATGTATCCTTACATAAGAGTTGATTTTAGTATAGTTTGTGTTCATCTTTACAAAGTACTAGACACAAGAACACTATTTGAAGAAATAAAAAGAAAGGAAAAATGAAAAATCATCAAAATAAACATCTAAACAATCAAAGTTACCAAATGTTTCAAAATAAACACTAACCTTTTGTTTTCCAAACTAAATATATACTTTTTTTATTTAGTGGATTATTTGAACAAAATAACCAATTACCAAACCATTCTTTCAGCATAAACGATCATGTAAAAGTTTTTACAGTACATGAGAATAATATTAGGTTTTTTTTATGTCCATAAGAGTTTTCACTCAATCTCTTGAGGTGGGGTGGGGTGGGGGGCACCAACACCGTGAGCTCACAACGAGGCCTGGTGCCATGCGGCAACATCAACCGCCACCAAGTTTGTGTGGTGTAATGTGACAAAGCAAGATTTAATTGGTGGGTTTGTGGTGTGGTGTAATGGATATGGCACTATGGTATTGGTGCCCCCTCCACCCTTAAAAATGAGCAGGAATTTTTTTTATAGCAACACAGAATGAAAACCGACATGCAAACTGTGAGAAGTTAGAGTTGATCATAGAATCAATAAGAATACTTCGGAAGAAAATATTGTTGGCTTCAGAAGAAGCAGGTTTTGGCTTCAGAAGAAGCTGGTTTATTCTTCGGAAGAAGAGTGTTTGCTTCGGAAGTATTTCCATAACTTCGGAAGTTAAGTTTACCTTCGGAATATATGTTTTCTTAACATAAAGGGGGTAAATTGTAAATAGGTTGTTATGTTTGTTAAGCCTGATTCGTGTATATAAGGATCAGTTGCTGTTTTAGAATGGGGTTCGTTCAATTCATTTTGGATAGTTTTCTCAGTTCTCAATTCTTCTCAGTATTCATTAACATTTGAATCATTTCGATAGTGGATTCATTGTCAATTTCGTTCTTTCTTTGAATCGGTTTTACAACAATTGGTATCAGAGCCAAGTTCGGCTCAATTGAAGAAAGAAGAAGATCACGGTTGTGATCAGAAGGGAAATTGGAGAATCAAAGATGGTGTCCACGAAGTTCGATCTTGAAAAGTTCGATGG
>BJCM01066980.1:7672-22881 GCA_018326385.1 Flaveria bidentis | reverse complement strand
TGTCACTATCAGGTGACACCTGCTGACGTCACATTCCTCTATAAAAGGAATGTTGACCTAATTTGTACATGCCGAAGCTTATGAATGAATGAAAACATTATCTTTTGCAGAAAACTTTCTCTCTCTATAACCGTCACTGTTTGATTGAATATTCATCTTATTCTTGCTTAAATTTCGTCTAATTATAGTACTATTCCGCTGCAAATCACAACCTAATTGATCAAACTAGATCTTAGATCCTTACAAATAGAGTACTACACCGTTAAATAAAAATATTATATTTGACTCGGGACTTTTCCAAACAGTTTTAGGTCGAAACATAAACAAACTCAAAACATAATAAACACATGCATCGGTGCCTTATATAGCATGATAAAGTATAATTACAAATTACTATCTCCCCAACTCGTTTCCGAATTAAAGTTATGTTGAAACGTGTAGAGTAACTGGGATTATACTGTCAAATAAAAATGTATTGTATTTGACACAACGCGTTTCCGAACAAAACTTAAGTTGATGTGTAGACAAAACTGAAAGCGTATTATATTTGACACAACTCATTTTCTGAACAAAACTTATGTAAAAACATAGACAAACATCGAAACGTATAATATAAGAATGGAAACGTTTTGTATGACCTGACTAGTTTCTAAACAAAATTTATGTATGCACATAGACTTGAATTTTTGCCAACACATACATAAAAAAACAAACTTAAAAATTTAGTTTTTTTAAGTAAATAATGTATAGAGGTAAAGCGGGTACAAACCGGTTCGCCCCAACTAGGTTTTTTTGTATCTGAGTTGAGGCGAAGCTGGGTATGAACCCGGGTCGGGTTCACCTACATGAAAACACTACCCGCTATACCAGGGTAGGGTCAGGTCCAAAACCAGGTTCAGTTTTTTTCCTTTTTTTTCTTGTGTTTGTGTGTCCAATACCAGGTTCAACTCGGGTTCAGCCGGGCCGAGTTTGAGTTTGCTAAAAAAACTCAAAATCTAAATCCGGTTCCAACTCTACATGTTTAACCGGGTCCAACTCGGTGACACCTCCTGTTGGGTACTACCCGTATCCCGGATCCGGGTCGGGTCCACCGGGTCAGGTCCGAACCCGATTTTTATACCCACCTCTAAGTACAACAATAAAGGTGATGGGTTTTGGTTACAAGATTAATGATTTTTTTATTTTTATATTTTATAAGTAGCCAACCAACTCATTAAAAAAGTCACCAATGAGGATGGTATTAGGCTTCATACGGACTGTATGAAATGCAACAAAGGGACATGTGAGTTGTATTGGAGAAGAAAATTGGTCATATGGGTTGTATGTGAGGTTCATATGAAACGGTGTTTGTTAAATCATTATGTTGCACTAGAGTGACAAATTCATACTATTTGCATTATCACTTTTTGCTCTATCATATGGATATGGATGTATGAAGTGATAGCAGTGACAATTGACTGATTTATTTATGTATAAAAGGACCCTTAAAAAACATATTTAAATGAACCATTTCTTAAACTAATATGGAACCAACACAAAATGAATAAGTAGAGTCACTTTAATGACCACTCCCTTCCCTCTATGTAGTTATTTTATAGGTTATACAAGACAGAGTGAAAGTGAGAGAATCATAAAAATCTTATTAATATAACCCAGACTACTAAGAAATAAAACATGACGACACAAATATACAATTCAATTCAAACTTAGCGACCCATGAAGCCAATATACGATAGTTGACGTTTTTGTATTTTTATATCATTTATTTTTTTATATTATCTTACTTTTTAGCATTTAAGGATTAATTCATATGTATATATTTTGTAAATATCAAGTGTACATGAGGATAGCGCATTGCCTTAGCTTCCAGGACCTTAAAACCATTAGTTGTAGTGAGTGTGATAGTGATAAAATTTGTAATCATTAGAATTAATAAGATGTATCATTGTGAATGGTGAGAAAAATTAAAAAAGAATAAAAAACATACAAAGCGCTTGAAAACCCACACACAATTTGCCCCATCACCCCGTGTCACGAAAGGGGGTAGTGTTCTCTCCATGATAGGGGTTCACAGGCTCCCTATCACGCCAACTACGTTTGGCATAAGAGCCTCGGAGCCAATGCTCTTTAAAAACTAGAAATCACCTTACCAGAGGAAAAAATGATTATAGCTTTTGATGAATCACATTTAAGACGATAATTATTTAAATAAACAGAACACAAACGTTTGTGACCCGACCCCACCCAATCCAATATACTAAAGAGTTCTCATATCTTTACCTAATCCGCCCTTATTAGTTATTACGTCACCACTTTTCCTCGGTTCAACAGTCTTATGCATTTGCTGGTGTAACTAACTCAACAAACACTTTGATGAACAACAGAGTCAAAAACTACTAGGAAGTGATTGCATTGTTGGTCAAACATTATTGAAACCAATCACACTAGGTTGACCAACTTATTCTCACCTACTTTCAAACCATAAATATGAAACACCTTACTCAACAGAGAACTCATAGAGCATACTATGCTGATACTTGCCACCAGGTTGAACCACAACCGATGGAAAATTCGATTGGTTGATCGCGTTTGGAAACCCCTGTGTCTCCAAACACACCGCGCTATGCTTTCCATACACAGCTCCCCCTTTACCAACAATCCCCTTCACATAATTAGCAGTGTAAAACTGCAACCCAGGTGCATTGGTCCACAGATCAAGAACCCGTGAGCTAGATGGGTCCTTAAGTTTTACAGCATGTTTTAATCCTGCTTTTTCTTCCCCACAATCGAGCACGTAGTTGTGGTCATACCCTATACCAACCTCGTGGATTGAGGTGCCAATTTTCTTCTCAGTGGTGAAGTCAAATGGAGTTCCTTCTACGGGCTTGATTTCGCCAGTTGGGATTTGGGTTTGGTCGACGGGTGTGTAGTGTTTTGCAAATATCTGTGCTGAATGGTCAAGAATGGTACCCGAGTTGTGGCCTGCTAGATTCCAGTAGGTGTGTTGAGCTAAACTAACCGGGGTTGGTTTATTCTCGGGAACTGCTTCCATGTCTAGCCTTAATGTGGTGTTTGAAGTAAGAGTGTAAGTTGCAGTGACTGAAAGATCTCCAGGGTAACCTGATTATAACAGCATTAAGCAGCATCAGATTTATAGAAAATTTTTAGATAATTCAAAAAATTAGAACATAAAGTGACTAAAAACAACCGTTTTGTGAAAAAGATGATACTGATTTCATAATGGAATTATAAAAAAACTCACAAATTACATTAAATAAGTAAAAAATACCCTTAAGTAATCAGTTTCTGTTTTGTTTGTATGAATATGATTATTTGACTCTTAAATATTAAAGCAACCGAATTTGTACATCCAAACTCTAAAAGCGATTATATGACATGAAAAGACAACAATCAATTTCAAAATGCAATATGAGAGAGAGAGAGTTACCTTCTTCCCCATCACAAGCACGATACTTAAATGTTATTGATGGATTATCACCCTGCTTATGTTCGCTGACTTCCCAAACGACCTTGTCAAATCCTTTAAGCCCACCTACAAACAAGATACCAAAGAAGAGCAAACAAATAAATACAACTAAAGTAAAATTTGTAATTTATTTGAAAGATAGAATCTTGTTTTGATCAAAAGCCAAATTAGAATATGAAATCAAACCGCAATACAATAAGTGTACAAGTAACTTCATATGAACAAATCTAGTCACACGTACGATAAGTGTACATGAAACTTCATATGAACAAAACTAACTTTGTGTTGCTTCTGAAAGGTAAATAAAAGCACGCCGATGAGTATTGTATGTTCAAAAATCCAAATAACATTCAAGTCAAGGTTTGATTCTTGAATTGCCATAACACCCTTTTATGCTCTCCAGATAACTAAATTCTGATCATAATGGTAGCTTTATTGAGTACTTATTCATGGTTTCTAAAGTTTTAATACAACATTGAAACAAATATCACGACCTGAATTGACAAATATATGCATGGACAGAAGAGAAAAAAAAAGACGATTACGCCATACCATGCAGACTGTTTGGACCATTGTTAATTGGAAGAGAATAATCGGTCCCATTAAGTGTGAACTTCCCCTCTTTAATCCTGTTTGCAACCCTTCCAACAATGCAACCAAAGTAGGGCGCCACACGATTCTGATGAAAAAGAAATGCAGCATACTAAGAGTACATATTTCAAGAAGGAATAAACGGTGCAGAGTTTGCATATTAAGGGTGTTTTGAAATAGCGTATAAACGTTTTCAAAATCACTATTGTTATGAGGAAAATGAGAATCTAGGTAACATAAGTACATCACCATAACCAGATGTTTGATAGTAACACATGCATGCATGTGTATACTGATGATTTTAATGAGATACAACAAATAATCAGGAACCATTTTATTCATTGATGAATACATAGATTCACAAGCAAATACACTACAGTTCCAAAAATGAATACATGACAGGTGAACGCACTACAGTAATAGTTTCACGTACTGTGTTTTAACCAAGTACTCACTGGTCCCAAAAATTTAGCGGTTCCCATTTCAAATCACGCCTACATACACACATATATATATATATAATATTAAATTGTCTTTTGACAATCTTATGATTTTGACACTGCATAATCTGCAAATCATGTTCATAATAGGTTTTTACCGGAGGTTCTAAATTAATTATCATGACTAATTTTCAAAAATAACAATCAAAAGGTCAGGAAAACCCTTACTTTGACAAATTAAAATTTAAATGTATCATTATGGACAGAACCACGGTTATCTGTTATCAATGGTTTATACTTTATAGCTTAGCAAATAGTTTTTAGGCTGAGGTCACACTCTGCTATCATCGTGTGACTGAGGAAAAGTTTATCCTCATCTCACCCTCACTCGTCGGACCAGACCCTATCAGTACTAATAGCTTTTACTAGATAAGTTTGTATTGTATTTTGTATGGATTCTATCCTACCAGAAAAGGGGTAGATAGAACATATAAATCAGAAATTCAGAATCAAGAACATCAAATTGGAATCAATATGGAATATATATCGCACAACAATTATAATTCCAAATATAACACCTGTAAAATCTTTCCCATACAGTAAAAATTTATTCTTTTGTCTCTAAAATCAACATGAATCATAATTCATACCCCTATTTTAATACAGAGTTAGGGTTTACTTAAACCCTAATTAAAAAAAACAATGGAAATACTAGATCTTTTTTGGATCATTTGTAGTAAATTGTGATGGAACTCACCAGATAGGGTTCGAGAGTGTCAAATCCAAGAACAACATCGCCCAATTTCCCTTCAAAATCACCAATAAGTACAGAACTTGAAGCGATAAAATTGGGGAGAAACAGAAGAATAGATCTTTACCATGTTTATCGGGGACGAACAAGGAGGTGATGGTGCAGCCATAGTTGGAAACGATGAGCTTCATTGTCCCATTGTTGAGTTCGAAAAGCTGTGGGTTCTGATCCGCCATTGGTAAGCAACTAGCACAGTGATGGATGAGTGGATGATGAAGGGAGCGTATAAAAATCGGATCTTTACAGGAAGACAAATCAAATGGTGTCACGTAGAGAGGATCAAGATTCAAGATGGGTTCAAGAATTGGTATCTCGTGAGTTGCTCAAACTCTGCTAAATCAAGTCAACCTTATACGGATTCAAGCATGATTGTTAGCAAGTTTATAGGTATATTATCATATTATTACCGTCAAAGTCGTTACAAATATTTAAAATTCTTAGATATAGATATGGTCAAAATTGTTAAAAATTTCAAAAGATAGAAAATAATATTTAAAGATAAGTTCAATGAATGAGATCATTATGTGATGTGTGCCAAGTATAGATAAGCGAATTATAGTTTTTTTGAGGTTTAATATCGTTTATCAAAATAGACTTCATTAAAATAGGCATAACTTGAGTTAGAAGTTTTCATTTTGGGCCTGCGACCAGTTAAAACGACCGTTGGATCGAGGAGCACGTTTTCACAAATGCCATAGGCGGTTTGGGTTATCGTTTTGGCCAAAAACGACTTATTTTATGAGTTATTTTAATTTTTGTTTTATTTTTATATTTTGTTGGACTTTACATTTGGTCCAGGGCCCGTTTCTGTTTTATGACTCATTAAACTTTTGTTTTGTTTCTTTATATGTGTGTAAGAGGTTAAAGGAATTATTATTGAAGTTTATGAAAAAAATCTTTTTTTCCTCTCTATCATAGTGTGTGTTAGTGTGAAATCCTAGTTATCGGCATTCTTTGTGAATCAACGATAAATTAGAAGAATTGTTCCTAGTATTCCCGTTGAATCAACAGGTTCAATTGTTATCCTTCTGTTTCCGACTGCATCAGTTGGCATCAGAGCCAAATTTCCTGATCAAGATGCCTCCACGGAGAAGACCACTTAATGATGTTCATGAGTAGGAGTTGGAACAATATATTATGGCAAGGATGGAAGAGCGGTTAGATCAATTTTTTGATTAGTTGGGTAATCAAATGCAAAGTTTGATGAATCGGGGAGGGCGTAATTGTAACCGTCGTGAAGCAGCAGATGATGAAAATCCGTTTTATGAGGGTGACGGTTCTTCTTATGATGAACACGTACTACAGAATCGAAGGGGCGATCATAGGTGTTGGGAGGTAGGAATGAGAACCAGTATTCCTGAATTCAATGGTGATACTTTGAATCCGGAGAAGTTCATTGATTGGCTTGTTATTGTTGAAGAAGTGTTCGAATTCAAAGAGGTTCTAGAAGACAAAAAGGTTTCATTGATCGCTACCAGGCTACGTGGAAGGGCTTTTGCGTGGTGGCAACAATTGAAACTAACTTGGAAGAAAGTTGGAAATCCAAGGGTCACAACTTGGAGGAAGATAAAGAAGTGCATGAGGGCCAACTTTATTCCTCATAATTACCAACAATTAATGTACCAGCGGTTACAAAATTTAAGACAAGGGTCCAAGTCTGTTGAGGATTACACGACTGAGTTCTACCAATTAATTGCAAGAAATGATATTCAAGAAACTGAAGAACAACTCGTTTCCCGTTACATTGATGGACTAAGGGTTCAGATTATGGAGTGCATTAACATGTTTGATCCGGTGACACTTTCTGATGCTCATCAACATGCTCTAGCTTTTGAAAAACAAAACCAGCGTAGTGGTGTTTCATCTTCTATTGAAGGAAGTTCGGGTTCGGGTAATCCGACATTTCATTTTGTGCCTAAAAAAACAAAGCAAGGTGTAGGTAACAATCGACCACCTTCTAAAGGAGTCGGAAGTAGTAGCATGAAGTGTTTCAATTGTGGGGAGACTTGTCATCGGCAGTCAGAGTGTAAGAAAGCTGGTAAACGAAATATGTTCGCTAACCTTGAGGAGTGGGAAGATGGTGTGAGGCTGACGAAATTTACGAAGACACTCCAATATTTGAAGAAGAAGTTGAGTACAAGGAAGAGGAGGTGGTTGGAGATATGGGAACATGTCTGGTGGTTAGACATTCATGCTATACACCTAAGGCAAATGACAATGATTGCCTTAACCATAACATCTTTCATTCAACATGTACCGTTTTGGGGAAGGTTTGTACTTTTGTTATTGATTCGGGGAGCTGTGACAATTTATTTTCTAAGGAAGCTGTTAGAAAGTTGAGCCTAAAAACAGAGAACCATCCTAAGCCTTACAAGCTCCAATGGCTTAAGAAGGGAGGTGAGGTGCCAATAACCAAGCGTACCCTTGTTTCTTTTTGTGTTGGTAAAACATACAAGGACAAAGTCTGGTGTGATGTGGTTCCCATGGATGCATGCCATTTGTTGTTGGGTAGGCCTTGGGAATATGATCGCAATATGGAGCATAATGGGCGGTTTAATACTTATAGTTTTGTGTTTGATAACATGAAGATAACATTGTTACCCACTAAACCTAAGGAGGTGGCTACCAAACCTACTACTACACTATTGACTCTTTCTCAATTTGAGGACGAGCTGGAGTTTGGGGATGATGTTTTTATGCTGATAGGTAAAGAAGTGGTTGAGGGTGCTAATGTTCATAATGCTATGATTCCTCTACTTAAGGAATTTTCCGATGTTTTTCCCACTGAATTGCCCGATGATTTGTCACCTTTACGTGACATCCAACATCATATTGATCTAGAACCTGGATCATAGTTGCCTAATAGGCCACATTACAGGATGAGCTTAGCAGAGCATGAGGAGTTGCAAAGACAAGTTGAGGAGTTGGTATCTAAGGGCCATGTTCGTGAAAGTATGAGTCCTTGTGTTGTTCTTGCTTTATTAACTCCAAAAAAAGATGGCACTTGACGTATGTGTGTTGACAGTCGAGCTATCAACAAGATTACTGTGAGGTATAGGTTTCCTATCTCTAGACTTTATGATTTGCTTGATCAGATTAGTGGTGCTACTATTTTCACAAAGTTGGATTTGAAGAGTGGATATTACCAGATTTGTCTTAGGCCTGGTGATGAATGAAAATTTGCCTTCAAAACTCGTGAAAGATTGTATGAATGGTTGGTAATGCCTTTTGGCTTGTCAAACGTACCAAGCACTTTTATGCGTGTAATGAATACCTTTTATTGGGAAATTTGTGGTGGTGTATTTTGATGATTCTTATTTGTAGTGCTTCTTCCAGTGAGCACCTCATGCATGTCAGGAAAATTTTGTCTTTACTTCATAGGGATAGTTTCTATGCAGTAGTAAAGAAGTGTGTTTTTATGACCCCTAAAGTTCTGTTTTTGGGGTATGTTGTTTTTGGCGGGGGAATACAAGTGGATGAATCTAAAGTAGCAGCTATTACAAATTGGCCAACTCCTACTACCATTACTGAAGTTTGTAGTTTTCATGGACTTTTTCTTTTTATAGATGATTCATTCCACATTTCAGTTCTATTATGGCTCCAGTGACAGATTGTATGAAGGGGAAGACATTTGTATGGACAGATGGGGCCGAGTTTGTTTTTCAACTTGTGAAAGACAAGCTCATAACACCTATTCTGGTATTGCCTAATTTTTCTCAAGTATTTGAACTTCATATTGATGCCTCCAAGGTCGGGATTGGTGGGGTGCTTAGTCAAGGTGGCTGACCTGTTGCTTACTTTAGTGAGAAATTGACAGGTCCAAAGTTGAGGTATAGTACTTATGATTTAGAGTTTTATGCGGTGGTCCAAGCTGTAAAGCATTGGCGTCACTATCTGTTTCACAAAGAGTTTTTTTTGTTCACTGATCATGATTCTTTAAGGCATATTCGTACACAAGACAAGGTGTAACATAAGCATGGACGTTGGTTAGCATTTCTTGAAAAGTTTAATTTTGTAGTTAAACACAAAACTAGAGTTTCAAACCGAGTTGTTGATGCCCTAGGTAGGAGGAGTAATTTGCTTGTGTCAATGAGGGTTGATGTGTCGGGCTTAGATGTCATTCGTGAGCGGTTATTCATTGATCCATATTTTTCAATTATTATGCAGGATGTGCAGACTGGGCATAAATTAGATTTTCTGGTACAAGATGGTTTTTTGTTCAAAGGGAATCAACTGTGTATTCCTGGTTCTAGTGTACGTTTACAAATTATTAAGGAGTTGCATGGGGAAGGGCACGTTGGTCATGATCGTACTCAACAATTGGTACAAGTTTCTTATTTTTGGCCTACTATGAGGAAAGAAGTGGATCATTATGTGAAGAGGTGTCATATTTATCAAGTTTCTAAGGGCACAACTAGTAACGTGGGCCTCTATATGCCATTGCCAGTTCCTTTGCAGCCATGGGTTGATATTAGCATGGATTTTGTGTTGGGGTTGCTACGTACACAGATGGGTAACGACTCTATCTTTGTTGTTGTTGACAGGTTTTCCAAGATGGTTCATTTTATTCCTTGTAAGAAGGCAACCGATGTTGTTAATGTGGCACAACTTTTCTTTCGTGATATGTATCGCTTACATGGATTGCCTTCTTCCATTGTTTCTGATCGGGATACCCGCTTTTTGAGTCACTTTTGGCACAGCCTATGGAGGATGGTGAATACCCAACTCAGTTTCAGTAGTGCTTATCATGCACAAACGGATGGCCAAACTGAAGTTGTAAACCGTTCACTTGGTAATTTGCTATGATGTCTAGTCGGTGATCATGTAAAAGCATGGGACCAGAAACTATACCAAGCCGAGTTTGCTCACAATCGTGTTGTTAATCAAAGTACCGGGTTTAGTCCATTTCAGGTAGTTTATTGTTCTCAACCTCAAGGCCCACTTGATTTAATGTCACTTCCTGCATCTAGCTCTGTCCCCAAAAAGATTCAAGATTTTATGGAGGGATTGCATGAAGTTCATAAAGTTGTTCATCATAAGCGAATGCCAAATACAAGAAAGCTGCTGATAAAAAAACGAAGGCATGTTGATTTTGAAGAAGGTGACTTTGTTTGGGTTGTGCTAACTAAAGATCGTTTTTCAGTGGGAGAGTACAAGTTGTTTGCCAAAAAGATTGATCCTGTTGAAATTTTGCAGAAGATAAACCCTAATGCATATCGACTAAAGTTGCCTAGCCATATTCGGTGTTTTGATGTGTTTAATGTGAAACATTTGTTGGCATATCATGGTGATTCTTCTGATGATAAGACTGTTGAGAATTCGAGGACGAATTTTGTCTACCCAGGATGGAATGATGTGGGCCCAAGTGTGGATGAGCACGCTATAGCCTTTTTTGAGGCTCAAGATCGCTTATCAAAAGAGGCTTCACTAAAATGGGCATAACTTGGGATAGAAGTCTCCGTTTTGGGCCTACGACCAGTCGAAACGACCGTTGGATCGAAGAGCACGTTTTCACAAATTCCATAGGTGGTTTGGGTCATTGTTTAGGCCTAAAACAGCTTATTTTATGAGTTATTTCAATTTTTGTCTTCTTTTTATATTTTGTTGGACTTTACATTTGGCCCAGTTTTTTGTCTGTTTATGTTTTATGACCCATTAAACTTTTGTTTTGTTTCTTTATATGCTTTTAAGAGACTGAAGGAATTATTATTGAAGTTTATGAAAAAATATTTTTCTTTCTCTATCACAGCGTGTGTTAGTGTGAAATCCTAGTTATCGGCATTCTTTGTGAATCAACGATAAATTAGAAGAATTGTTCATAGTATTCCCATTGAATCAACAGGTTCAATTGTTATCCTTTTGTTTCCGACTATATCATTATGTTTTTTACTAACAATATTCTGGTATCAAAGCATATCGGATAACCTAATCAATTTTAATTCTCTCTTTTTACTCACCATTTCTTTGACAACACCTTCCTCATACCCACTTAGAATCAGACTAATGCATGTGTTCTGGACCCAGCCCCAACTTCCACTTATGTCGGGTCGGAGGCATCTTTTACACCTACGGATCTTAACCAGTCCATGTACACCATGTTGTTGAATCCTCCAGACAATAATTGGTACATGGTTTCAGGTGTAATAGTTCATATGACAAACTTTACGGGTATGCCCTCTTTTTATTTTAATAATGTTTCATTAAATATTATCACCATTCCCCAAACTTTCTTTGCAAGGAATCGTTCATATCATTCTACAAACACCCTTCCCACCTTTCGAAATTATTTACGTTCTATACTCCTCCCACTTGTTAAAAATTATTATTTGATTATCGCCTAACAACCAACTATAATGTTTCTATCTCTTTTGACATATTTGGTTTTCTTGTGAAAGACTACCTGACGCAAATTCATATCCTCCAATCTAACAGCTCAAGAGATCTTTACCTACTCAGCACACCAACAAACTCTCAAGCTATCTCCCCTCTAGTCTTCGCTGCCTTATCTCAAGACCTTCGGCACCACCACCTCGGTCACTCGAGGTCATCTTTATTTTGTTGTTTAGAAAAGAATAATTCTATTATTAAAGATACATCTAGCAAGTTGTCCTTTAATCGTTCTTGTGTTCTTGGAAAACAAACAAAATTACCATTTATTGATTCTCTTTCTCGTACTTGTTCATAGTGATTTATTATCTGGTTCATCATACCACCAATGTTGTCCATTTTTCCCACGAGTAGCTAATGGATTTTCTTTTGGATGCTCTAGTAAAAACTTCCTAGGGGTCATCCATCCCTGGATTGTTACCACCTGAAAACGCTAAAGTGTGGACGTTTTCTCTCATCCATAGCCAAAGGACCCAGAACATTTTGGTGATATTAGGAGGACATTTCTTATGAACTTAGCATCTCATCTCTTTATGATTGATATGAGATTTGCCAAGGGCGTTACAATCACCACTCTTGGACTCATCATCCTTGATAAGGTTTGCCCCACCATCACATCCATGCATGTGAGATTTGCCTACGGTGTCCCTTTAAACAACCACAGTGACTCACCATTTTTATGAGCTTTGCTCCACCATTCTGAATGCCACAAGGAGTGGCTTTGATGCCATTTGTAACATCTGGTCCCTCAACCACCAATATTATCCGCTTTACCTACGAGGAGCTCATGGATTTACTTTTGGTTGCATGGGTGAAAAAGTCCTAATGGGTCACGCATCGAATCGTACCATATGAGCATGTTTAACTGTGGAGTTCTCCTTTTATCTACAACCAATATGCCCAAAACGCTTGTTGATATTAAAGGCAAGTTATTCCTTATAAACACATAATTTTTACTCTTCACACCTGATGTGAAATTAGCTTTGTGTGTTACATTTATGCACCTCCCCCGTCATAAGCAAAGGTGGCCACCGATACTAAATTATTTTCTTAGGTGATTATTCTAATTTGTGGATGTACCCTCTCGAAAAAAAATCACAAGTGTACTCTATCTTTCACTCATAAATTGAATACCACCCAATTTTAATGTAATATTAAAAGTTTTTAATGTGACAATAAGACGAAATATACTAATTAATCATTCACCACCCTTTGCCAACAACATGGAATGGTTTTTCGTTTCTCTTTCCCCCATAGCTCACCTCAAAACGGTAAGGCCGAACAGAAAATAAGCTCCATTAATAGCATCATTTAAACATTACTATCTCACTTATCGGTTCCCACCGCCTTTTGTGGCAACTTACCTCCTCAACATCCTCCTATCTAAAGCAAACAATACTAAACCTAGACCTCTATTTGTTACTAAAACATCCTTCCTACTCACACCTTCACATCTTCATGGGTTTATGCTTTCATCTCACACCTTCTTTTTCCATTAACAAGTTAGCTAACTGTCTCTCCTTACATCCTTTTAGGCTACCCGTCTAACCATTGGTGGTACAAATGTTTTGACCTATAATCTAAAAATATCATTATTTCTCACCATGTCGTCTTTGATAAAACGGTATACCTTTTTGCTAATCCTAAAACACCGTCTCCTTCTTATAACTTTCTCTCACCGAACCATATTCGTCCTTTTGGCAACATCTATTCTCTAACTCAAACCACACTCACTCTCATCCTACCACCCCTCTACTACCTTGCCCCAACCTCCCTTTATTCAAATACACCACAACCTACCCCCAACCCAACCACCTCAGCCCACACTCCACCACTTTAGACCTACTCCAGACGCAACAAAAACACCCATCCGCCTCCCTCTACCCTTTGAACTGACAACTATCTTCACCCACTTAATCAAACCAATAGTCCTTCCTACCTCTCAACTCAACAACCTCCTAACATGGCTAACCAACCTTCCCATCCCTCTACTACACTTGCTCCTACACTTGTCCCTCCTCCCACAACATCACTACTCGGTTCATGTCCGGTGTCTCAAAACCTAAACAACCTTTCAACCTAAACACCTTTACAACTACTGGATTACTACCTAAAAACCATTTGTTTCCCTTTCCAATGTCGTTCAGAAACATGCCACACTCAATTAATTTAATTCATTTATTTAAAATAAGAATCGGGTTTTAGTACTAAAACAACCTTATATGTATATTATACGCAGGGCCGACCGATTAGTGTAAAGAGAGAAGCATTGTGCTTGGGGCCCCTCAAAATTTAGGGCCCTATTTATTTTAAAAAAATGTTATTGGGAATATAAGTAATTGGGCCTCCAAATTGATAAACCTAGTTATTGTATCTTAAACCTTCATGTACGGTTCGAATTATTGGGCCTATAAGTAATTGGGCCTCCCAATTGCCTAGTAATTGCCAATTTGTCATTATATGAATTGTTTCTTCTTAGTTCATTGTTTAAATTATATGATTATCTCATTATTTGAATTAGGTTACATACTAGAACTAAAAGTTATATTGTTAGAATTTGTAAACATCATTTAAGCTTTGTTTTGTTTTACACTTGAATAGGAACTCATCATAGAATATTTGTCACTCCTCTCAAATTTAAATTCATAACTGATTAGAACTTATTCTTTTAAGTTAAGGTCCTATGCTCTTGATTTGTTTGCTTATTACTTTTTTAATTGTGATTTGATAAAAATAAACACCAAAAGAATTGATGAGCAAGATTTTAGAGTATACCATAGTGACTTATTTACTCGTATAGAACCGTATGAGAGAGTGATAATTGTTATTGATTGAATTATGATTACAATAATATCTATATAAAGAGATAAATATTACAACTAGATACCCACTAATATAGAACATATGAAATTTATACTTATCTTAGTCTAACATTCCCTTGCAAGTTGAGGTCCGGGAACAACCTGCAACTTGGATCGTAGCGATAGAAATCTTTTTAAGGGCATCGGCTTGGTGAAGACATCAACAATCTGTTCACTTGTGGTAATGAATTGGACATTTAATTGACGTTGAATGACCTGTTCACAGGCAAAATAAAAGTCCATTTTAACATGTTTTGTATGAGCATGAAAAACTAGATTTGCTGAAAGATAAGTGGCTCCTAGGTTGTCACACCAAAGAGTTGGTGGTGATTTTGTGACAATACCTAGTTCATGAAGGAGAGCTTTCAACCAAATTAATTCTACTACGGTATCAGCAAGGGCTTTGTATTCTGGTTTAGTTGAATATCTTGGAACCGTGCGTTGTTTGAGAGCTTTCCATGAGACAGGACTAGATCCCAGGAAAATTACAAACCCCCCCCCCCCATGGATCGACGATCCACCGGGCAACCAGCCTAATCAGAGTCCGAGTAGGCCACAACTGAAGGAGCAAAGTTAGGCTGCTAGTCGACATCAGTAAAAGCTTGTAGAGAGCAACTAGAGTTGTGACGTAG